>JASAMX010035091.1:0-39157 GCA_030248175.1 Microlaimidae sp. YZB2_3 | reverse complement strand
ACCCTAAGTGGCTTTTTTTAAACCCATTTTATCTTTGTCAACCGAAACAAAACAAGGGGTGAACAACCCTGGTGACGCCCATGGTTCCAGAATAGATTTATATTTTCCCAAATAAACCATGATGTTGTAAGTTAACAGTTAACTTATTAACTAAGTTAATTATATTGTCGACAGACTTAGGTTAGCACGGTCCCGCCAGCTAGGGGGGCTGGTTACCCGGGGTAAATGGCATTTTGAATTCTAGGGGGTTCCAGAGCCCCCCCCCCCCCTGGTGTTTAGGGGGGTCAACCCGGGGTGTGAAATTTTTAAAATCCTAAAAGGGAGTAAGGTGGGGTGGGTCCGGTGTCTAAAGCAAAATAGTTTTAAACTTTAATAACTTTAATAATTTTTCTTTTTTTATGATAATACTAAATATTATTAAATAAAAAAGCGATATTCTATTCTGGTATAAAAAAGGTTTAAAAACATGAATTTGTGTTAAAAATTCACGTTTTTGGAAGAACATTTATTTAAAAAAAGTACCTAAAATGTTTTCGAGAGGGGAGGGGTGTCAGATTTCAGATACTAGCAAGGGGTCATGGGTAAAAAAATTCGGAAATTTGGTAGGCAGCGCTTAAAGAGCTGTCCGGCCTGACCCCCCTCCCGACCAATTTGGAAGTGTAATTTTTTTATTTACTGTCAAAAACACGGTTTTTTTAGTTATAAATAGTGTTTGAATCAGCTTTTCTAGCCTATAGGCTGTTTTAGTATGTAAAATTCAATTTTAGACCTAAAAACACTTTAAATTAGTGATTTAAAAAAACTTAATGAAAAAATTGGACCCTACTAAATCCTGAAAAATCCGCGGAGGTCATGTGTATATTTCTTTATTTTTACTTCTTAAATTAGGTAATACCCATAGGTGTTTTTGGGGGAGGGGCAGAGGGGTCCACCCTTCCCCCTAGAGCCAAAATTTCGGACCCCCCCCCTAGAAAAAATCCAGGGACCCCCCTCCCCCCAAGCTCCAGAGCGGTCTGGCCTGACCGCCCTAGCGAGGCTGACCCTTTCCCCTCCCCCCTCCCGACCAATTTTGAGGTATATTTTTTTATTTACGGTCAAAAACACGGTTTTTAAGTTAAAACAGTGTTTAAATACACTTTTTAGGCCTAAATAGGCGGTTTTAGTACATAAAATTCAAAATTAGACCTAAAAAAACTTAAATTATTGAGTTAAAAAATTTTGTTAAAAAATGGACCTCCCTGACCCCCCCTCAATTTGAAATCTTGCACCCGGGGTCGACCCCCCTAAAAAGCCAGGGGGTCCGTCCGGACCCCCCTTCCTAAAAACTTTGGCCTTCCACCCAGGGGCATAGGTGGGCAGGGGGGGTTGGGTGGGGGGGCTTATACCCCCCCCCCCAAAAATTTCGGATATTGCTGACAACCCCCCCCCCCTAAATTTGAGGTACCCGGGGACACCCCCCCCCCAAATTCGCCTCCCGGAGAAAAATTTTTAAATGTTATAAAACGGCTAAAAAAATTTTTCGCGCTTCGCGCGGAGAGTTAATTGTTAATTGACAATTTATCTTAGTTTTTCGATTACAAATCGATTATCCCGTTCAGTAGTTAAAGTATACAGTTTAATAAAACTACTATAAACACTATTATCCTTTACGTAGCGTTTTGAACACATGTTTTAAATGTGTAGGTATAAGAAACCTTAAATTTTGTAATAAGTATCATCTGGAATTAAAATTTCAAGTGTATTTTAGCGCCTTAAATTAAAAATTTTCCCCTCGGAGGGCATTCTGCTCCCCGGATCCCCCTGACAAGGGGCACCGCCCCTTGACCCCGCTGGGGGCTCTCGCCCCCCCAGACCCCCCCCCCCAGACGCCAGACCCCCTTCAGGGATAGTAGGGCCCCCAGACCGCCCCCCCAAATGAAATCCTGGACACGCCACTGCAAAAGGGGGGGGGTTTGTCTAACCCCAAATTTTTCCCTTTGCCGACCTAAAAGAGGTGTCTAGATTCCCCCCCTGGCTACGCCCATGTATGTATATAATCTTTAATTAAATATAAGATTGGATTAAAAAGTTTGTGATACTTGACTTTATAATCAAGACAATAATATTAATATTCTATTATTACGTATTTTAATAATATAATTATTAAAAAAACTATGATTTCTAATCTAATTATAAGAATATATAAACACATTATTAATAAAAGAATTTAAAACCCCCTTTAAACTTTACCCCCCCCCCCCCAAAAAAGAATCCCGAGAGGCTGCCCACCTATGCCCAGGGGTGAGACCCCCTCAGCGGACCCCGCACCAAAAATACCTCTGGTACCTAGTTTTTTATGGATTTCTAACCTTCTCTAATCAAATCAAATAAATAAATAAATCAAAGTTTTGAGTTCTAAATAAGTTTTTCAGCCATAAGAAGTTTGAAAATGTAAGAAAAACGATTTTTAGCTAAAATCAGCGTTTTTTACTTGTTTTTCTTTCAAAATTTAAAAAAACAATATGACTAAAATGCACTCCAGAGAACTAAAAACGATATTTATATAAGAATGCATTTATACATCAACATACGCGAATGTCAAAAAAGAGAGCATCTAAGCACATCCCTATAAACTATAAAAAAGTTATATTAATACTAAATATTGAGTATATTTGACAAGTTTTTTTTTGCATTTTTGTTTCAGCAACCAAAAATTGGCGGTGTAGTTACTCCACACTACGATGCAACCTTTCTGTATGTGGAAACTTTGGGACACATTCTAGGTCTCTGGATACCGATCGAAGATGCTACAGTTGAAAATGGATGTCTATGGTACATACCTGGTTCACGTGAAAGTTAAGATTTAGCAGCGTTATCTGTTTACGCGAAAATGTGATATCGTCCAGTTGGAAGATTGTACTCTATGTAAAAATTGCAAAAATATTAAAAGTAATTTTTCTAGTTGCACATTTACAATTTTCTTAACTATGTACCTAAAATTGCTTCTTGTTTTGCATGCAATATCACAATCGTGGTACGTAAATTGTACATTCGTTGTTTTTACAAACGAAATAATTTCAAACTGTTGCGAATAAACATTAAAGATAAAAGAGGACAAAAAATATTTTTAAAACTGAAACCTTCGTAATTTTTTTTTAAGTAACGTTATAAAATTTTGGAAGCTTGCGGTTAGCGGGTTTGAAATTTTTTTGTTGTATTCCTGCTTTTCGCACCTGTGGCTGCTACATCATTTTTATGATTAAATTCCGATTTTTAGAATGAATAAATGAGCAATTAGCGTTGTTAACTGATTTAATCAAAGAATTTCGTATACTATGTTGCTGAATATAAACATTCAGTAATTATTATTCCTTGTCATTTAGTTCAAACATTGGATTACCGTTTTGTAAGAACCCATTGTAAAGATGGTAGCGGTCCTTTACTAAAATTCGTTGGACAGAAGCCGATAGTGGATGATAAATTATTTGTTCCAGTTCCCGTGACTAAAGGTAATAAGCATAGGTGAGCACGGTCGGGGAAGCTGGGGGGGGGTGGTTACTCGGGGTAAATCAAATTTTGAATTCTAGGAGGGGGTCCGGACCCCTCCCCCTAGTTTTTTAGGGGGGTCGACCCGGGGTGCGAAATTTTGAAATCTAGAGGGGAGTCAGGTGGGGTCCGGTGTCCAAAGCAAAACAGTTTTAAACCATAATAACTTTAATAATTGTTCTTTTTATAGGATAATACTACATTTTATTGAATAAAAAGCCACATTCATGTATAAAAAGGGTGTAAAAGCATGAATTTGTGATGAAAATTCACGTTTTTGGAAGAAAATTTAGTATAAAAAAGGTACCTAAATTTTCCTGAGGGGGGAGGGGGGGGTCAGATTTCAAAATCTAGAGGGGGGTCAGGGGTAAAAAATTCGGAAATTTGGGGGAGGGGGCCCCCTAGATTTTCGTCTAGGGAGGGGCCAAAATTTCGAGGCTAGGGGGGGGTTGACCCCACCCTGCCCCCCTCCCCTTTCTCACCTATGGTAATAAGGGTTTTTATCTGTAAATTAAAGTTTCACGAACATAGGCGGGCAGCCTCCCGGATTTTAGGGGATATACCCGACCCCCCGAATTTGGGAGGGGGGAAGTGTGGCCCCATAAAAATTTTTTGGGATAAACCTCAAATACCCCATTTTTAGAGTTTTTATGCTCGGGCCCCCAAATTTTAGAGGGGGTGTCCGGGGTCCCACCAAATTTTAGTTAGAGGATGTCAGCAGTAATCGAAATTTGGGGGGTATAACCCCCCCAACCCCCCCCCCCGCCCACCTATGTCCGCGAATACCCATCTGTCTACCGCCGAAGTTAAATTTCAAAAATAAGACTCTTCCACTCAAATCGGGCAAATACTTGAAGATAGATTCGGCTGCCCTAAAAATTCACGAGGAACGTTTGAGGAATGATTTGCTTAGGATATTTAGGTTTATTCATTTGAACTCCATGAGTTTTAAAAGGAGGCTGAGGATCTACTTCTTTATCATCATATGGAAGGAATTTCGATAGCGCGTACGCTGCCGTTTGACTTACGGGTTTTATATTCGATTTTGTTTAGTATATATTGGGTTTCAGAGATACTCCCGTCTTAGTAATCTATTTAATGTGCACTTACTAGATATGAAGAGTGTTTCAGTCAAATATTTTATAGCGTTTTTATATTCCCAAATTTAGATGGGCAAAGTGGTCCGGAGCGGGGGACGGAGTTAAAATCTAAGGAACGCATTTTACTCATATTTTTTGAAAGAAAAATAAGTAAAAAATGCTGATTTTAAGTTTAGAAGCAGTTAGAAGTCGTTTTGAAAAGATTTTTTTCTTAATTTTTCCAAAATTAGCGGGTAAACCTCTGCCTCCCCCACTTCCGACTGGGGGGGGGAGGGGATTAAACCCCCTTTTTCAGAATTTGGAGAGTTAACTTCCCCTCAACCTTTCCCCGTGCCCATATATATGGTCTGAGTACCACGACCACCTAATTTTAGAGAGGGGTGTCCGCAGTTTCCAAATTTTTCTGAAGAAAAGGGGGGAGAAAGGGTAAACCCCGTCCTCCACCCACCTATTGAGCCAATGAATATACCCATACATAGCAAGCTGGTCCGGAGTGGGGGGGTTAAACCCCAAATTAGGGGGGGTTAAAATCCGAGAAACGCAAAATACCCATATCGTTTTTTTTTCTGGAGTGCATTTTACCATATCGTTTTTCGATTTTGAAGGAAAAATAGGTAAAAAACGCTAATTTTAGGTCAAAAAGCCTTTTTTATTGCATTTTTGAGCTTTTTATTGCTTAAAACATTCATTTTGACCTTAAAACTTAAGTTTGGAAGCAGTTAGAAGTCATTTTGAAGACATTTTTTCTTCATTTTTCCAAAATTGGAGGGGGTTAACCTTTTCTCCCCCCCCACTTCTGAGTGGGGGGGTTAAACCCCCCTTCTCAGAATTTGGGGGGGTTAACCCCCCCCAACCCCCCCGTGCCCATGTATGAATATACAAATACCTTATTAGGATTTTTGGTATTAAGTAAGGACCCCAAATTTTACGAAGGAGAGATGATGTACGAAATTCCTCAAATTTTAATAGAGGATGTCGGCAGTTTTGCGATTTGGTGGGGGTCTAATCTACCCCCCCAATCTTCCCTTGTCGACCTTTGGCTTTGATCACAGTCCTATTAATTTAATAGCTACTGTGACTTTTTTTATCGTCAATGTATATTGCGTAGTTAAAATTTCTACTTAAATTTAGGTTCTCTAGTGCTCATTGACGGTTTAGTGATACACAAAAGTGAGGCAAATACATCTGCCAGGTCCAGACATGCATACACATTTCATGTAGCTGAAATGGAAAATACTCAATGGAGTCCTGATAACTGGTAAGAAAAAAGCAATAGGTATATAAATAATTAAACTGTTTGTCCTCGATTCTGATAATTGTTTTTTTAAAAACATTTTGTTTTACCCAAAGCACTAAAGCTTTTTTTTCCAAATATATTTAACGGTTTAAGACATAATTATGACCTTTCAAAAATGGTGAAAATAAGTTTTTATGACGTTTTGTATTTGAATAATAAATTGCTTCTTCATTCGGCAAACTTTTGTTACAGAAATATATAAAAAGAACAGGTGTATTTTTAACTTCAATTTGACACTCTGATTGTAAATTTTAACGAAGTATTTTGTCAAGATCTCTATTAGTGTTTTAGTGAAAAAACCTGAGATTTTTACCCCATCTGAAAAAAAAACTGCTACTGGGCAAACATAATAATACGCATTTTATTTTTAGTCTGTTTTGTTGAAAGTTCTGTCGAAACAAACAATTTTAGAGCCAAAACCAGAGTTATTATTACAAAGCCAAAATTTATTATGACGACTTAAATACCAAAGTTCAATTTGCCATTTGTTTTTGTGGCAATAATATTTTCTAGCAAAAATTTTTTGAGTATACTAATCTAAAATTTAGATACTGGTATCTAAATTTTAGATTTTTCCTGATGTGTATTTTTAAATTTCACTTTACGAGTCAAGCAAGACACAGTAATAATATTGAAGTTTTTGAAGTTGTAATTGTAAGTCCATCAATAAGAGTAGAATTAATCAGCTAGCTAATTTAGCTGGTTTTTTATTCGTTGTGTTAAAAAATAAGTATTTTAATGTACAATTAATCTTATGAGATACCGGTACTCTGGAGTTTAAGTTTTTAATATGAGATACCAGTACTCTGGAGTTTAGTAATATCATAATTTGAATTAAAGAAAATTATTATGTTAGTTAACATTTTACTATTTTAGGTTGCAAGAAACGGAAGAACACAAATTTCCTAACTTATATCACAGTAACGTTTCAGAAGGTTAAATAATATTTGGTTGTATTCTCAATCCTCTATGTAAACTATTTAATATAAACTGGCTGATTAACTTAAAGTGTGCTCATTAAGTGGGCAGGACAAAGGGTTAGGCAAAAAAAACCCACCTAAACTTTTGGGCTCTAAATTTCACACTAAATTTTTTGCGTTTTTTTTAAATAATTATTCAAAAAATTTCAAACGCTCCAAGTGGTCGAAAATTTTTCGAAAAGCTGCCTAAAATTTGGGCGGTTCTCTCCCTGTAATAAAAATGGCATATTTAGCAATAGAATTTGTTTTAAAAAGAAAGTAGGGTAGTGCATTTAATTTCGGCACTTTTCCCAATTGGGCATTTTTGATTTTGGACTATATCTTTGGTAATCCTAGACGGAATACGACGTTTGATAGCTCAAATGAGAAATAATTAAATGTAGATAGATCACTGTCGTGAACTTTTTATTTGTTATATTATGATATTTTCATGTGAAATTGTGTGATTTATAAAAAATAAAATTGTTACTCGTTTTTAGAACATGGGCATTTCATGATTAAGCAATAAATTGGTTTAAAAATTAAACTGTCCTGGTAAAATTTAGTCTATTTTCCGAATTTTTAGTCCCCGTGGTTCTACGTTGCGTCTGTGGTGAGCAATCGTTATAAAATAAAATAGTGTAATTTCGGCACACTATTGCTGTAGGTAAAAACGGGTTCAATTTAGTGGTCGGGTGTTAAATTGTAGTTGTAATTAGTTAAAAGACAACGTTTAAATGTGTAGGAGTCATAGCACTGCACTTAAACTCTATTAAAGGGGTCTTTTTAAAAAGTGCCGAAATTAAATGCACTTTTTTCCCATATTTTCCTCATTTTGATACCATTTAGCATTTTAGCTGTAACTTTTTGCCAGTTACACGTTGAACAACAAGTAAATACTTAAAATAAAGAAAACTGTCTGGAGATAATGATAGGCTTTTATATTTTTGAAAATGATGATTTTTTGACTGAGAAACAATCGATTGTTTGTAAAGTGCCGAAATTAAATGCATACATTTAATTTCGGCACTTTTCCATTTTTTTAAAACTGATTTAATTAAGTAAAAAAACAACTTTCGTACAATGAATTTTTTATGACGCAACGCAGTATCGTAAAAGCTTTAAAATGAGCTATCAAACATGAAAATCAGGCCATACAGTGAAAAGTTATATTGGAAAAACTAAAAAGTGCCGAAATTAAATGCCCTACCCTAATTTTAAAAATATTATCTCGCACTTTGCATTGCTCAGCTGTAATTCAATGTACTCATTTTTCAATTGTTAATGTTTAATTTTTGAATTGTTAATGTTTAATTTTTTAATTGTTAACGTTTTGGAAATCGAAAATGTTTAAGGTATCAAATTGTTTGAAAAATATTTTATAATTGTTTTATAGCCTTAATTTTTATTGAATAATAGGAAAATAATGAAGGATATGGCATAAATAAGAGAATAAACAATCCGCGCAAAAGCGCGAAAATTTTTTCTAGCCCTTTTATAACGTTTAGGATTCGGACCCCCCCCCCCCTTTTCAAAAATTTTTGTTCAGGGTTGGACCCCCCTTTCCGAAATCCTGGCTACGCCCATGTAGACAACCGTCAGGTTGGAAAGATCAGGGGTGGTATGCTGAAGGTTTAATCCGACTTAAAATTAATCTGAGATTAGCGATTGTCGACACACAGTAAACATACTAGCAGTATCGATTAGATAATCTAGTTTAACGAATTTAATCTGAGATTAGGTTTAATCTCAGATTAAATCGTCACTAACTCGAGATTAAATTATTAATTTATGCAAATTTTTAAACCACCTCCAGAGGTGGATTAAAAATTTGCGGGTTTTTCCCGCTAATCTCGGATTAGTGGCGATTTAATCTGAGATTAAGTTTATTAACTCCGTTAACCTAGATTATTTAATCAATACTGTTAGTATGTTTACTGTGTGTCGACAATCGCTAATCTCAGATTAATTTTAAGTCAGATTAAACCTTCAGCATACCACCCCAGGTTATTCTTGTACAAAACATTATAGTAGAAATTGATTACTGTTATTATAGGGTAGTGCATTTAATTTCGGCACTTTTCCCAATTGGGCATTTTTGATTTTGGACTATATCTTTGGTAATCCTGGACGGAATACGACGTTTGATAGCTCAAATGAGAGCTAATTATATGTAGATGACTGTCGTGAGCTTTTTATTTGTTATGTTATGATATTTTCATGTGAAATTGTGTGATTTATAATTTTAAAAAATTGTTACTCGTTTTTAGAACAGGGGCATTTCATGATTACGCAATAAATTGGTTTAAAATTTAAACTGTCCTGGTAAAATTTAGTCTATTTTCCGAATTTTTAGTCCCCGTGGTTCTACGTTGCGTATGTGGTGAGCAATCGTTATAAAATAAAATAGTGTAATTTTGGCACACTATTGCTGTAGGTAAAAACGGGTTCAATTTAGTGGTCGGGTGTTAAATTGTAGTTGTAATTAGTTAAAAGACAACGTTGAAATGTGCAGGAGTCATAGCATTACACTTAAACTCGATTAAGGGGGTCTTTTTAAAAAGTGCCGAAATTAAATGCACTTTTTTCCCAAATTTTCCTCATTTTGATACCATTTAGCATTTTAGCTGTAACTTTTTGTCAATTACACGTTGAACAACAAGTAAAAGCTTAAGTTAAAGAAAACTGTCTGGAGATAATGATAGATTTTTAAATTTTTGAAAATGATGATTTTTTGACTGAGAAACAATCGATTGTTTGTAAAGTGCCGAAATTAAATGCATACATTTAATTTCGGCACTTTTCCATTTTTTTAAAAACTGATTTAATTAAGTAAAAAACAACTTTCGTACAATGAATTTTTTATGACGCAACGCAGTATCGTAAAAGCTTTAAAATGAGCTATCAAACATAAAAATCAGGCCATACAGTGAAAAGTTACATTGGAAAAACGAAAAAGTGCCGAAATTAAATGCACTACCCTAATGTGTTATAATAAATTTATTAATATTATTTGTACAACAGCTGTGCTGTGTCTGTGATTAGGTTTTTTTACTAGATTGTGAACCAAATTTTGCCATTTTTCAACACTGCTCACAAAACCATGATAGTAAAAAGTCAAGGCGTCCTGTATGTAAAAGTCAATTATAGCAGTATGATTCGTTGCACGAGGTTGATTACGAACAATTCGTTTTCTTGCAACAAACTATTTTTTGGCACTGAAGCAATGTAGCTTTAACAACTAAAATTAATATATTTTGCATTAGAAACTAACTAACCTGTGCTGTATTAATTTTGATACAATAAAACTGAATTCTGCAAAACATCAAACGCCTTATTGTGATTTTTTGTGACCTCTGTTTATTTACGGTTGATTGATTGTTCATTCCGGGTTTAGAATGATTATATTTTTTCTCTTTTTTGAAACTGGTTTGATTGGAGTTTCGCTTTGTAATTTGTGTTTATATTTATTTTTGTTGTCACTATTTTTTCAGTACTAATATTTACATGGTCACCACCAGAGAGACCTGCGAGCCTGGTCAGTTTTTGACTTCCGCCGGTGCGGATCTTAATGCATTCTTATCATATCATTTTGATTTTTCTAGGACGTTTTACCCTATCGTGTTTTAATTTTAAAGGAATAATTGTTAACATAACGCTCATTTAGACCTCAAAAACTTACTTGTGATGAGCGTAAGGAGTTAAAAATTTAGAAAAGTTGCACAAGCGCAACTTTTCTTTCTAGCAAAAATCCGCTATTTTTTGCTAGTTAAAATTGCGACTTTCTTTCCACCCATTTTTACGCTGTAATTATTTTTGCTCAAAACAAAAGTTGTGCCCCTGCAACGTTTCTAGCAAAAATTTTGG
Source organism: Microlaimidae sp. YZB2_3 (assembly GCA_030248175.1). Classification (NCBI taxonomy): domain Eukaryota; kingdom Metazoa; phylum Nematoda; class Chromadorea; order Desmodorida; family Microlaimidae; species Microlaimidae sp. YZB2_3. Next base: position 28,409 of record JASAMX010035091.1, on the reverse strand, counting down.
TCCTAAATTTAATCTACAGAACAGTCGGTCATTTTTTTATATCAGGAGTATTATTATATTCTTATTACTACCCCCATAGCTTCCACAAAACTGCAGTAATTTTGTAGGATGTGTGTTGGTTTAATATTTATTTGATCAAAAATTAAAAACATTAAGTGAACAACGCTTTTAATGATTTTAAATATTAAAGAATAAAATGATTATAAATAACAAACATTCATGTAACAAAAAAAAAACAGAAAAAACACACTAAGGATGTTTAGTAGTAAACACTAAAAATTTACATTCTAATAATAATGCCGCAAAAAAACAAATAACAAGAATACATGAAAATTAATTAATAAAGAAAAGAAGAATGAGAAATGAAGAACAAATTATACGGGGTATGTGTGGATCCAACCTAAATGCATACGTATGCATATGTTTATATGCATACGTATGCATATGTTATGCATACGTATGCATTTTTTTATATGCATACGTATGCATAATTTTTTTTTTAATTATGCGGTGCGGTAATTTAAAAAAATACGCGAGGCAATGAAAATATGTTCCGGCCCGTAGACTTAGCCTCAATTTTGAAAACCTTATATTCAACGGATTTTTATGGGAGATAGCTCAAAATGACCGCCATTTAATTTTAAATAAAAATAACGTTTTAAATTTTAAAATTTTTTTCGGGAATTTTTTTTAATTTTAGGTTATTTAAAGGGCTGTCGCCCGAAAATTTTAAAAAGAGAAAAATGCACAAAAATATAAAACTTTTGTATCCTAAAAACATTTTGAGTTTTCAAGTAAATAATTCGTAAAAATTTTGTCCATTATTGGGTCTACATAAGTAGTAATAATACCACCTTTTGAGCTACTTTTTTGCCGACTCAAGATTTGAAAAAAATAGCAAATAAATTTGTAAGCTCATACTAATCAACAATAATTAAATTATAAATCACCTGATAGAAGAGAAAATTGTCAATCTTATACGCTGAATGTTTGTGTGCGTTTTTTTTTGTTAAAAAATGGTATTTTTTCATTATTTATGACACTATGAAAATTGTTTAGACTTTAAAAAAATTGGCCATTTTTGAAAATTTGCAAAGAAAATAACAAACATCCGATAATTTTAAAACAAAGTACAATTTTACATTTAATTTACAATTTTATTTCTTCACTCATTAGGAAATTTAATTAGAGGGCCGTTTAATGCCTTTTGGCCGAAAAATTATTTTTCCGAATTTTGTCCATATTTCAAAAAACTCGCGAAATTGGATGTTTTAAGCGAAGGATCCCAATATTTGTTCCAAAACAGTTAAACAAAATAAAAACATTGTTTGAAAGAAAAATAAATGAGTTTGGTAATGAACTTTAAATTCATTAGGTATTTCGCAAGTTATAAACAAAGTAAAATAAGCATTTAAAAAAAGGTAATTTTGGACTACGAAATACAGAAATTTTTTGTACAAAAATCTTTTCATTTTTTTCATTTTTATCAGGTAAAGAATACATTGTATTAGTGAAGTTGGGGTTTATATCTGTTACATGTTTACGTTTAAAAACAATCGAGCAATTTTTAAGGAAAATAGCCCCCAGGTGAAAAAACTGTGTTTTTTGAAATAAGAGTCTCAAACTTGTCTTAATTAAAAAACGTAAGTTCAAAAATCTGTTTAAAATTAGGCCAAAAAGTAAAATTCCTTAAAAAATTTATGAAAAATTTGAAAATTGTTCAAAAATGAAATGGCTTTCATTAAATTTCCTAGTGAAGGAATATAATTGGTTTTTAAACGTAAATTGTATTTTGTTTCCAATTTATCGGATGTTTTTGAATTTTTTGCAAATTTTCAAAATTAGGCCAATTTTTAAAAAATCTAACAATTTTCAAAGTGTCAAAAAATGTTAAAAAACTATTTTTTTCAAAAAAAAATCAACGTTGTAATTTGTTAAACCGAGACAATTATTGTTACTTTAGAACAAATAAAAATTATTGTAAGCTAAACAAATAATTGTTACTTTTTCCAATTAATTTTTTTGTTTTCTAAAAATTAATAGGTTAAAAAATGGTACAAATTTTTAGAAAAGTTCAAAATTCCAAAAACAGGCTTTTCGAAATCGATTAAGCAGATTATCGGATGTTTGTTATTTTTTTGCAAATTTTAAAAAAATATTCCAATTTTTTGAAAGTCTAAACGATTTTCATAGTGTCATAAATAATGTAAAAAGCCCATTTTTTTAACAAAAAACACACAAAAATTCAGTGTATAAGATTGACAATTTTCTCTTCTATCAGGTGATTTATAATTTAATTATTGTTGATTAGTATGAGTTTACAAATTTATTCGCTATTTTTTCCAAATCTTGAGTCTGCAAAAAAGTAGCTCAAAAGGTGGTATTATTACTACTTATGTAGACCCAATAATAGACAAAATTTTTAAATAAATTAGTGTATTATAACCCGAATTATTTACTTGAAAACTCAAAATGTTTTTAGGATACAAAAGTTTTATATTTTTGTGCATTTTTCTCTTTATAAAATTTTCGGGCGACAGCCCCTTAAATAACCTAAAATTAAAAAAGATTCCCGAAAAAAAAATTTTAAATTCAAAACCTTATTTTTATTTAAAATTAAATGGCGGTCATTTTGAGCTATCTCCCATAAAAATCCGTTGAATATAAGGTTTTTAAAATTGAGGCTAAATCTACGGGCCGGAACATATTTTCATTGCCTCGCGTATTTTTTTAAATTACCGCACCGCATAATTTATAAAAAAATGCATACGTATGCATAACATATGCATACGTATGCATATAAACATATGCATACGTATGCATTTAGGTTGGATCCACACATACCCCGTATAATTTGTTCTTCATTTCTCATTCTTCTTTTCTTTATTAATTAATTTTCATGTATTCTTGGGTTGTTGGGGTGTGGGGGGTGTGTGTTGGGGTGTGTGGGCGGGGGGTTGGGTTGTTTGCGGTTGTTTTGGGGGTTGCTTGGGTTTGGGATTTGGTCTTTTTTGGTTGGTTTTTTGGGGGCTGTGCTGGGGACTGGTGTGGGGGGGGTGTTGTTGGTTGGGGTGGGGGGGTGGGGTTTTTTCTTTGGGTGGAGAGTGTTTGTTTGTTGTTTTGTTTGTTTTTTTTTTTTGTCGGGGTGGGTGCCCCGGGGGTTCCCCCCTCTTTTTTTTTTTTTTATGTAGTACAAGGTATGGCATTTTGTTTTTTGTAAAATAACCTCCCTCCTGTTTTTTGTTTTTTGAGATTTCGGGTTTGTGCTCTATTTTTAGGGTTTAGGGGTAAAAAATAAAAACGAAGCTGATTTAACAAAAACAAGATAATATTCGCGGTTGGAACGGGTGTGTTGTGGAAGAAAAAAATATTTGGAGGCACTTCTTACCTACTAAATCAATTTTCCATGATTATTGTATTTAATAATTAATGGTTGGCGCTGCGTGCTACGTGCCGCGGGCGGGGGGACCTGCCGGCCCGCCCACTCTCGTTTTGAGGTTTCCCGCACCTCCTCTATTCCTTGGCTTTGGTGTGCTGGGGTCCTTAAAAATGGGTATATAAGTGGTTATGTAATGTTTATTAAATTTCCCCCCCCCCTCCATTCTCTGGCGGCGTGTACACCCCCCCTATATCCCCGGGGGGGCCCCCGCATGCTGCGCGCTTTTGTCCGCTCTGTGCCGGGGGGGGCGCCCCCCCCTTTTTCGTCGCTTGCTGGGGGGATGGTGGGAGGGCGTGGGGGAAGGGGGGGGGCGGCGTTGGCCCCCCCTCTTCCCCCTTCCTCTTTTCTCCTGGCGTCTTGGAGAATGAGTGTGCCCGAGTCTCCCTCCTTAGTATCTTGTATATAGGGATATTTAGGACCCTTAATTCCCCTTATTTTTAATTCTAAATCAAAAAATTTTCCCCCCGCCGGCGGGCCCCCCCCCCCCCCCCCCGCGGACGCTTCGCGTCCGCCTGGTGCCGCTACGCGGCGCAAACTGCAGCGCTTTGCGCCGCATTTATCAACTGTTTTTATATTTCTAGAGTTTAGCCCCCCCTTTCGAAAATCCTGGTACCAGTGCTAAAAAGTCTAAGAATGAGAATTTTTTTAGAATTTTAAAATTCGTAAATAACCAAAGTACAAAAAACGCCGTTTTATGAATTTTGATTAAATTTCCAATATCTTAGGGAATAATAACTTATTAATTCTTAAAGTTAAATTGATAATCTTTCAATCATAGGTGTTTTTGGTCGGGTTCGCTAGGGTGGTCCACCCCGGGTGGAAGGCCACAATTTTTTAGGGGGGGTCCCGACCCCTCTGGCTTTTTAGGGGGGTCGACCCCGGGTGCGAGATTTCAAATTTGGGGGGGGTCAGGGGGGTCCAATTTTTAAACAAAATTTTTTTAACTCAATAATTTAAGTGTTTTTAGGCCTAATATTGAATTTTATGTATTAAAACAGCTTATTTAGGCCTAAAAAGTGTATTTAAACACTGTTTTTAACTAAAAAACCGTGTTTTTGACAGTAAATAAAAAAATATACTACTAAATTGGTCGGGAGGGGGGTTAGCCTCGCTAGGGGGGAGGTCAGGCCGGACCGCTCTCGAGCTTTGGGGGGGGAGAGGGTGGCCCCTGGATTTTTTCTAGGGAGGGGGAGTCCAAAATTTTGGCTCTAGGGGGGGTGCACCCCTCTGTCCCCCCAAAAAAAACACCTATGCTTTTAATGATGGTAGATTTGTTAAAAATTTCAACTGCTATGATTTTAAAAATAAGATTTTGTGATTTTCAGATTTTGCATAAACCCGGGTAGGACTCTTCTTATGGTTTATTAAGAAAGAGAATTAATTAAATAAAAGGGCCTATTTTTTAGTCATAGAAGCGTAAGTAACTACGAATTTAAACATGAAACTGCAAAAAACGAAAAAAATAGTCATTGGATCCTTTAAAACGGGAAATACTTAAAATGCTTAACCACCAGCACGGCCAAAAATGGTTATAACACCGGCCCGATGCTTAAAACCTTCGGTAGGTGGGGGGATTATACTCTCCCCGAAAATCTTGAAACTTCCGACCCCTCCCCCTAAAATTTGGGAGTCCCAGTCAGTACTAAAAACGCTTACAAAAAGTTATTTTGGGTATATCCCAAAAAAATTTTGAAACACCAGACTCCAATTTCGGGGTCAAATATTCCCCCAAAAAAATCCAAGAGGATGCCAACCTACGGTCGGTACTACTCACTAATTATAGGAGAAAAAACTAACTACCGAAGATTGTATTCACGTATAGATTTATTCAAACACCTTTTGTTTTGATTTTGATCCGTTTGCTACTTGTTGCTGTAATTTGTCAGATTTAAACACATGTATACTTTCGTTTTTATTTCACTTTACCTGGTATTTTTGGTGGCGATCCTCTAGCACCGTATCCCAATTCAGAAGGAATAACCAATTTGCGTCTTTCTCCTTCGCACATACTATGAACAAAAAATATTAAAATTCTTTTAATACAAAGATATTAAAAATAATTTAATGTATTTCATAGTTTTATATTTAATGTAAAAAAGATTTTATTTATAAAAGGATTGTGTTACACGTTTATTTAGAGCTGGGGCGAACCGGCTATAGATATTTATAGTAAAGAGTTTTAGACAAAGGCCCACCGCTACTTTACGGGTATTGATCTCCCAAAAGGTTTGAAATTTAAAATTTGCTTTAAAACATAAAAATATTAACTAAAAAATGAAAAAAATGGAACTTCAAATTATAAACTTTGATAAAACAATTTCACAAAAAATACTATTTTCTTGATCAGTAAAACACATAAGATTACCTTTTAAAACTATGGATTTTAATGATACATACGTATACTAAAACTGACTAAACAGTACCAAAAATTTTTAAACTTGCACATTTTTCTGGCGCGTATTGGATTTATCGTGTCGAAAATCAAAAACTGGCAATGATTTATGTGCTCACAAACTGGCAACTAAGTTTTATTCACTGTCATTATCTTATTTAAAAGAATATAACTGAAAGGACGGGTGTTCTAATTGAAATTAGAACAGCAAATTGCAGTTAGTGATATAAAACGACCTGAAGTTTCAAAAAAATGTTAAAAATTACAAGTCAGCCCCTTAGATTTTTGTCTAAAAGGGGGGAAGGGTTGGAATTTTGAGACTAGGGGTGGTGGACACCACCTTGCGGCCACTCCGGCCATTTAAATCGGGTAGAGCTCCCGGCATTTTTTACTTTAAATGACCAATTTTAAGCTTATTATTTAAGCTCGAAATACATTTAAAATTACTCCATTTGCATTTTTAAGCCATTTTATTTATTTTTAAGACCATTATTTAAATATTTTTATTGTTTTAAATAAGTTTTGATAAAAAATTATTTGACAAAATAATTAAAGATCACTAGTACAAAACAATAACAAAACAAAAATATACTTTAAGAAAATGCTTGTTTGTGGACTGATTTTTTCGTAGATTTTTGTTGAAAGTCGCACTTGATGGAGTTTTGGAAATTTTTAGTGAAAAATTAAACATTATCTAAGATAATATCGTCGTTACTACGGCAAAATGAGCCACTGTCCTTATAAAATAAACGTCACTGTGACTCATTTTGTAGTTAAAAGCAAAAGGGTTTGGTTTAAATTTAAACTGAGTCACATGCACACAAATTTTATACGAATTCTGGCTCATTTTGCCGTAGTAATGACGATATTCTTGTTAATAATAATGAATATCGGCGTACTTCAATAGACCCTGATCCCATCCTTTAATGACTTGGCCAGTTCCTAATGTGAAAACAAAAGGCTGATCTCTTGTTCTACTGGAGTCAAATTCGCTTCCATCCGAATGGAGTGTTCCCTAAACATTTACTTTAATTACAATTGGTACTGGGGATGTGTTGGTGGTATATACAGGCACCACAACAGTATCTCAATACTGGCAATCAACCGACCATTATTGTCCGCGTTCACTGCCACTTTTGGCGTATGTATACGTATTTACTGTCAAAAAAGGATTTTTTAGTAAAAAAAGTTTTTTTAAACATTTTTTTTAAAATACAATAATTTGAGTCTGAAAAATGCAATATTAATCCAAAAAATGTTAATAAAATGATGTCACAGTTGCCAAAATATTTGACAAACCGCTAAAAATATCAGTCTAATATGATCAGATGGCAAGAAACTGTTAAAATAAGTTGTTTTTTTTTGTGTTTTAGAGCGGTAAAAAAAGTTATTGTCTATGTAACTTTTTACAAAACTAAAAAAACCTGTTAAAATTTTGTTGCAGATCCCATTTTCAAAAACTACCTAAAATTTAGTATTTTTGTAACTTAACTTACAGTATAGTGCATGTGCAACACGTCTCCTTTTCTTGATTTCATTGAGCAATTTTCCACGCGTTTCTTTACTCCTATTTGCAGTTTTTCTATTTTTTTCTTTTTATCGTCGGCAGAAACACAAAACACTGCTATCAAAAGTAAAACGGGAAAAATGGATAGTAAGCGAGGCATGATGAACAATATTGCAAAAAACAAAAAGAGACAACGACAAGTATCTAAAATAGAATAAAACTATACAAATACGACAGTTTTTAAAGCAAGAATACTTTCAGCTTTCAGGCCTGGGACGAACCCGCACTCCTAAAATGCTCGCAAGGAAAAAATTATAGAGGTGTACTGGGCATGTTGGGCTGCTACAGAAATAAGTAATTTTATAGCTAGATACTATAGTAATATAAAATACCAGACCTATGCAGTGCCCTCTCCAGGGTTTTAAACGGAGGGCATTTCTAAAATTGGGTGGGGCAAATTTTTTTAAACGGGGTGGGGCAATTTTTTTGAAAGCGGGGGGGGGGGAAGCGGGGAAGAATATTCTCTCGAAATCGGTTCTAAGAGTACCACTAGTTCACACATCACCCAATACTAATTTATTTTATTAAAATTATCTTTCTAAATAACCTTATCAATTATCGTCTTTCTAATGATTATTTAGTTTTAAAATTACAAAAATGACTAAGTAGGTCAAACAAAAAAAATTTAATTTATAATTAGCATTGAATAAAAACAACGCACCAATAAGCACACAATACGTAAAGCAGTAACGCGATCTAAAACGTGTGCTTCACCTAAACCTGTCTGCGTCTACTGAATGATTTAAATTACGCATTATACTATAGTAACAAGGTTAATAAATGCTGAACGCGCTGAGAATCGAACAAAGCATTTAAAAACAAATCACAATTTATCATTTTTATGTTTCTAGCTATAATAAACAGCAAACAATTGAAGAGGATTTTGCAGTTTCTTGCTTATATTTATGTGACACTTCGCATCAAACATGACACATTGTTTATACACAAGTTTTTTTCTGACAATACATCAATTATATAGCTATAATGTGTTCAAAAATGATTAAGACTGGCGACAAAACGTACTGTTAAAACGTTACGTTATTATCTCAAGAACAGTCTAACGAATTACAACAATATCTATATCAGATCAGTGTTTAGCTTTGACTTTTGGCTATCATTTGAAACTTAAAGTAATTTTCATCTATGGCGCCATCACTACCGGCTACCGCTCATACGGTTAAAAAACCTAGGCCTCAAAAAATCAAAACCTTTTTATTACTGGGAGATAAGAAACGCCACTTAGTATGCTGTTAGCTCATACTTTTCCGAGTTTTCTCTGAAATTTTGAGCACGATTGGAACGGTAAGTTTTTTTATGAAGGTTTGAATGGTTCGGTTTTTGTGTTTTTTTATCGATTTTTAATATGGGGATCCACTTAAATTTAAAATCGCTTGAGGTGTGGCTAACACCAACGTAAGTTACACACCTAATGTACACCATTTTTTCCAAGAATTTTAAATCCAAAAACTTTTTTGTGGGATAATTCCCGGGGAAACTAAGGGGAGGGCAAACACAAATTTCGAAAACTTTTTTTAAAAATTTTTTTAAATCATTCAAAGCGTAAAGTCTATCAAATTATAACGATTTTTCTTTTAGGTTTGTATCAAAAAACCTAATATTAAGCTTACAAAAATGCTTTAGACATGCGGATTTTTTCTCCTTGAAAAAAATACACGAGGCCGGATGTATTCTGTAGATGTGCTGTTCGAAATCTGAAATGAGTCACAGTCGCATATAATGTTATACGCACTTTGACTCATGTTGTCATAGTAGAAACCATTACGCAGAACACTTTTCGATTGTGTAAAATAGGAGGCAGCGTAAAATCTTTAATACTGGATACGAAAAATATCATGAGTGCGTTCTGCGTAATGGTCCCTACTTACTATTATTTACAACATGAGCCACGAAGTGTATAACATATATGCGACTGTGACTCATTTTAGATTTCGAACAGGGCATTACCCAAATTACATCACAGCCATGATCATCACATAAGTATTTATTTTAACGAAAAAATCCAACATGTCCACAAGTTTATTGTAAGCTTTATATGTTTTTTGACACAAACTTTAAAAAATTCGTTTTTATTTGATTAACTTTACGTTTTTAATGGTTTCAAAATTTTTTAAAAAAACTTTCGAAATTTGTGTTTGCCCCCTAGCCGCCCGGGGGGTCACCCCCCCAAAAAATTTTTAGGTCGAAATTCCGAGAATAGTGTAAATTTGATCTATAACTTGCGTTGGTGCTAGCCACACCACAAGGGGGTTTTAAAATTCATCGAGCGATTTTAAAATTAAGAAATTAAGGCCCACTTATAAAAAATTAGTGAAAAAACGCATAAACTGACCGTATTCAAACCATCATAAAAAAACTCACCGTTGCATTCCTGCTTAAATTTTCAGGGAAAACTCGGAAAAGTATGAGCTAACAGCATAACAAGTAGCGTTTTGTATTTCACAGTAATAAAAAGGTTTTGATTTTTTGAGGCCCAGCATTTTTGAATAGACTTTAGTTATGCGATAATTATAAATATTAAAATTTATTTATTTATAATTAAAAATATTAAAACTTTAATACGCTTTGCGAATTGTTTTATTTTGCGCTAAAAATTTTCATTATAATATTTTTTTCATTCGATGTTTAGCCAACCGCGGCTCACCGTCAAGTATTTTTTTTTTATTTAAAGAAAAGGTGTTCTTAGTAATATTTATAAACCGATTGATAGCGACGTCATTTAGAAGAGAAGAAGATGCTACCGAATTCTACATTTGGTTGAATTCCGGGTTTTGATCAGGATTAAAAAATTATAATTTGGTAAAAAAGCAGAAGTGAAAGTAGGTAATTAGATTTTTTAATTTCGCTCGTGGCATGCTTTTTAATAAAATTTTAGAAACAATTATAGTTTAAGAGCGGTTTTAAATTTTTTTTTGTTTCTAGCAAACTAAATTCTTTTCTTTCAGTACATTTTTTTTACAAAATATTATTAAATCAAGTTTCAAAATTACGTTTATGATGCTTGAGCAGAGTATAAAACAGTTTTACATTTTTCTAGGTTATAAGTTCGCTTTTTTTTCTATAATTAAAAGATGTTTTGAATACAATGTTTACAACAATACAACTTATGAAATATTGAAATCCAAATAAATAAAGTATGTGCATTATCAATTAACGTCGATAACAATATCAATTAAATGTTTTTTTTATTTTTAAACAATAATTGCACAATAAATTCAAAAAAATCAACAAAACAAAACTATCTTATTGTTTTTCGCTTTATTTTCCAGTTATAATGCGAAATGTTAGCAAATCATAACCATATCGACGTGATGCAACCGGTGGCTGGCTATTTATACAAGACTCTAATCAAATAGTCCGAATCCCATATCCTCATCTTCTTCTTCTGATTCCTCTTTTTTCTCCTGTTTGGCGGCTGGGGTGTCGGTTACAACAACGGGGGCGCTACTAGCTGACACCGCGACGCTGCCTCCGGACGGGACCGACGCCAGTTTTTCGCGACCTACATTGTAATATATACATTATAGTTAAAGCCTGCAAGTGCAGGTAAGTAAGTAAAGTACCTTCAGCTGTAATTGTTAATGCATGGGGACCTTGTTATACTATTTAAATTATATCTAATTGCTTATTTAATAAATCTAATTTAAAGTATAACAACCTGCATTAACTATTACAGACAGTTAGTCGTTCAGTCGACAACTGGGTGAACGTGTAACCAACCAACCAGCAATTTAGGGTTTTCTGCATAATTTGATCACAATGTAGAAAAAAATATTTCCGTTTTGACGTTTATCATGTGCTTTTTCCATTTCTTGGAACTAATAAAAACACCCTCTACCACAATTATGTTTTAACAGTAAATATAATTTATTTTGCCACAAACCTGCCACTAATAATTCCTCCAAATTCTTCCCGGCCAAACTGCGAATAACCATTTCGGATTTTTCTTCTTCGCAGTCGATACCCACAGAGCCGAGGATCTTTTTGATGTCACTCGTTTTAGGGCTCTCAGTTCCTCCCAGCACCGCCAATAAATAAGCTGATACGTATCGCATGTTTAAATTACCTTTGCTGCAACTTTAAGCTTGATTAAATATAACAAAAATAAATAACATCATAAACTTATTCGCAGTCATTAGATAGTCGAAACTCACTCACTAATAGCGCTTTAACAATGGCAAAAAGTTTTCTACTGCACTAAATTTAGCTTACACATAAAAACTTGTTTTCTCACACAATGACTTTTTGAGCAAGCGCACGGGCAACCGAAATATTAACCGCGAAAAAAAAAAGACGAATAACGCAGACCTGTGCACTGCCCTCCGGGGTTTAAACGGGGGGAAATAAAACGGGGGGCAAGCAGGGGAGAAGAAAAAAATAGAAAAAAAGAAGGAAAAGGGAAAAAAGGGACAAAAAAACGAGGTAAAAATAGATCTAAAATAGCTTAAAATGGATTGAAATAGGCTAAAAAAGGTACTTTTTCATTTTTGGGCGAAGGGGCAATACACGGGAGTGGCATTTCCAATAAAATCCTTCAATAAAACGGGGGGACATTTCCAGACCGTGCACAGGTCTGAATAACGGAGCAAGAAAATCTGAAAAAAATTGCCAATTTTTACTTAAACATGGAAAGGGTCGCATTTTACATTTAAATACTTGAAAATGGACGCATACTATTTAATTTTTATTATTATTTCTTGCAAATTTTTAGCTCAAAATATGTTTTTCATTATATTTCTGGATCTAACCGATGACAAGTAGAGGCCCCCTCCCCTTTCTGGATTGGCTGCGGTAAAAATTTAGGAAGAGGGAGGTAGACCCAGCAGGGGTGGTGGGAGGTAAAAGGAAGGTAACTACATCATGACTCTGCGTCTCCCTACCTCTTTTTTTGGGGTATTCCAAAACTAAACATTGCCTGGCTGCCTTGAATTCAATGTAAATAGGTATTTTGAAGCCCCAATTTTGCTCATTTTTAATGCCAAATTAAAAAAAGTTTTTGCCTCTGGCGGAGGCTTCGCGTCCAGCTAGCGCCGCTTTGCGCCGCGTCCCCTCCTTTCGAAAAACCAGGCACACACCCTGGGTGTGCGTGTCTAAATAAGCTCGCACGTGTTGTTTTAACAAAATGAACAACAAAATCATAATTTCAGTATCTGAAAAAATTGTCAAGAGTTAAAATTTCAATTCAAACGTCACGTCGTCTTTACCATGACAAACAGGGTAAGAATAGACTCTTCAAATCTTTGCACACAATTAATAAACGTTAAAAGTCCGAGAGACGTTCATTTTATACTAAATGCGACTATATTTATATCGTAATAAAAACAAAGGTGTTTTTTTATCGGCAGCTGACCTGTATCTATGTCCAAAATAAAGTTTCACTCCGCCATGTGCTTTAAATTTAACAGAAACAAGAATAAAATACATGAAAGCATTTAAACGTTTGACTACATTGAATATATAAATTAACCGAGCTAATATTGAACAAAATTTATTTCATGAATACAAAAAAAGTACGCACACAAAAATTTATATGGATTCACCGAGCTTCCAATAGGCTATGCCACGACAAAAAAATTATTACAAAGTATATACAGTAAAATTTGTACAAAAATATATCATCAAATTAAAACCATCAATATTGTAAAATCCTGACAACAGAAATAGCCTAACACTGTCAAGTTATTTCAGCGAATATTTTTGGCTGCTAAGTTTTCAATTTGATACTTGATTAGCTAATAACAACAAAAATATATAATATACCGAAAAATGTGCAACTTCTATATAAAAAAGTAAGTTAAAGTAGGCCATTATAATGAGCCTCTCCAATTAAATGCACCCTCCATTATAATGACATAGTAGCCATTTTAATTCGGCAAATTAAAATGGAGAGGAAGCCCTTATAATAGCCATTTTATTGATTTAATTTCACTTCATATACTAACCACAAGTGTAATACTGTCCGGGCCGCACGAGTTTCCCCATAGATGAACACGGTCAAAAAGCCAGAGGGGGGGGGGGGTGTTTACCCCGGTTAAATGAAATTTCAAAATCTAGGAGGGGGGTCCTAGGAGGGTCGAACCCACCCCCCAGCTTTCTAGGGGGGTCGACCTGGGGTGGAAGATTTTGAAACCTAGAGGGGGTCAGGTGTGGTCCAATTTCCGAAGCAAAATACTTTTAAACCATTAAAGGTTTAATAATAGTTTTTTTTTATAAGATAATACTACTTTTTATTGAATAAAAAGCGATATTCAGGTATAAAAAGGGTGTAAAAACATGAATTTGTGTAAAAAATTCACGTTTTTGGAAGAAAATTTAGTATAAAAAAAGTACTTAAAATTTTCTCGAGAGGGGAGGGGGGCGTCAGATTTCAAAATCTAGAGGGGGGTCAGGGGTAAAAAATTTGAAAATTTGGGGGGAGGGGAGGGCCCCCCTGGATTTTTTCTTGGGGGCCCCCCAAAATTTCGAGGCTAGGGGGGGGGGGTGGACCCATAGGTGGGCAGGGAGGGGGGGTTGGGGGGTTATACCCCCCCAAATTTTGGATTTTGCTGACACCCCCCTTAAATTTGGGGTACCCGGGGACATTTCCCCCAAATCCGCCTCCCAGAGAAAAATTTTTAAGCGTTATAAAAGGACTAAAAAAATTTTCCGGAGCGGAGTGTTTATTACCTTGTTTATGTCATATACTTTATTTTTTTCTCCTATTATTCAACAAACATTAATTAAACATTATTAACCTTCTATTAACGTTTTAACCACCTGTTTTAAATGTAAAGGGATAAAAAAACCCTTAAATTTTGTAATAAACATCATCTGGAATTAAAATTTTTGGTTATTTTAGCGCCTTAAATTAAAAATTTTTCCCCAGGGGACATTCTGCCCCCCGGACACCCTGACAAGGGGCTCTGCCCCTTGACCCCGGGGGGCTCTCGCCCCCCAGACCCCCCATTACTGGGGGGCTCCCGCCCCCCAAACCCTCCTTCAGGGTTAGTATTTACCCCCCTCAGACCGCCCCCCAAATGAAATTCTGGGAACGCCACTGTTCTAGACCCCCCAAGTTTTTATCCTTGGCAACCCAAAAGGGGGGTCGAACTCCAAATTTTCCCCATTGCCGACCCAAAAGGGGGGTCTAGACCCCCCTGGCTACGCCTATGTATGTATATAATCTTTAATTAAATATAAGATTATGGATTAAAAAGTTTGTGATACTTCACTTTATAATCAAGACAATATAATTACTATTCTACAGACCTGCGCACGGTCTGGAAATGCCCCCCCCCGCCAAAAAATGAAAAAGTACCCTAAAATTATGACGCCATTTTTGACCTATGATGACGCCATCATTGCAATTTTTTTTGCAGTTTTTAGCCTATTTCAATGTATTTTAAGCCATTTCAGACCTATTTTTACCTTATTTTCGCTTTTTTTGTCCCTTTTTTCTCTTTTTCCCTCTTTTTTTCTCCTTTTTTTTCTCTTTTTTTTTCTTTCCCCCCAGCTTGTTCCCCCCGTTTCAAAAAAGTTACCCCCCACGTGCCCCCCCCATTTTGGAATTGCCCCCCCCCCGTTTAAACCAGGGGGTCAGTGCACAGGTCTGATTCTATTATTACGTAATTATTAAAAAAACTATAATTTCTAATCTAATTCTAATATATAAACACATTATTATTTAAAAAATAAAATTTATAAGTTGCAATAAGGTCTTATTTTAATTTTACACAGTTTTAAAGCATTATAAGCTTGTTTTACGTTTTTTACGCGTTTTAAGCCCATTTTAAGGCAGCGCGGAAATATTGGGTACACCCCCCTTAAAATTTGGGTCTTGCCAGACACCCCCCCTATACCCCCCAAAATCCGAGAGGCTGCCCACCTATGGGTGGACCCCACCCTAACCCCCCCTGTTCATCTATGGTTTCCCCGCGTCGGACAATATTTTAACCCACAAGGGGAAACTCGTGCGTCGCGGACAGTATTACACTTGTGAGCATAGGTGGGCAGCCTCCCGGATTTTGGGGGTGGGTATACCCGAACCCCGAAATTTTGGGGGGGTGTGTCCCGAAAATTTTTTTGGGGTATACCTCAAATACCCCATTTTTAGCGTTTTTAGTACTTGGACCTCCAAAATTTTATTGGGGGTGTCCGGGGTACCCCCAAATTTTAGGGGGGGGTCGGCTATAATCGGGATTTTTTTTGGGGTATAACCCCTCAACCCCCTTGCCCAGCTATGCTTCTGAGTATATATGAAGTGAAACTAAATCAATAAATGGCTATTATAATGGCTTCCTCTCCATTTTAATTCGCCGAATTAAAATAGCCACTATGCCATTATAATGGAGGGTGCCATTTAAATGGAGAGGCTTATCATAATGGCCTACTTTTACTTACTTTTTTATAAAGGAGTTGCACAATTTTCGGTATATTATATATTTTTGATAATAATACATCAGACTGGGAATGATGAATTCACGTGGTCCAAATTTACTACTAGCATGCAATAAAAATATTATACAAAAAAAAATACCCGAGAAAGTTAACAGTATTCATTTATTTGGTTTTTTTTTATTACAAAACATTTTAAAAATTGTACATTTTACAACTTTTTAAAACTTTACAAAAAAATTTTTTTATCACTCCAACCCTATCTTGTTTATGTTAATAATGGGCAATACCTGAATAAACATTTTGTTAAAATAAAACCAAAATCCGGGAGGCTGCCCACCTATGATTGACAACACGTTTTTTTGTGATTACTGAAATTCGCAAGACGCCAATTTGCATTTAAGGCAAACTGGTATCATAAATATTTTTTACAATAACGTATTAACGTTAATTATTATTATGTTTTAGAATACCCGTCTTTTAACTGAATTTTGTGACCGTTTTAAAGATAATAAAGCTGTCTAAAAATAAAATTAGGATAAAAACAATAATTTTTGTTTTAAAAATTCATCATTTAATTACTATAACAAAATTGATAGATACAATACATTTTTTCTGGCTGACAAACCTGAATTAATATTATATGAATTAATATTAATATTATCCCAGTTTTATTTATTGCAACAGTTACATTAATTGAAAAAAATTTGAATAAACTAATTATTGCGACACAACTTTTTACGGTTTACGACGTTGATTTTTCAGACTTTGCGTTATTATATTATAAGATATTTTTAGGTGTTTAGCTTTTTAAAATGAGATCTTTTAGGTGCTTATTTTGAGGTATTTTTGGTTTTCGTTGCAGGGCTTTTTGTTTTAGCCGCGGTTTTCTTTTTAACGGCAACTTTTGGTTTCTTTACCTTAACAGCGACTTTTTTCTTTGCTAAGCGTTTCACAGCCTACAAAAATTAAACATTACAAAAATTTACAGCATAAAAAAATAAATAAAATCAATGTAAATATTAATTTTACGCTACTAACTAAAAAAGAAAATATTATTGGAAGTTTTCTATGTATTTATAAAATAAAAAACAACTAAAAGCATTATAGTTGGTTTGAAACAAAACAGAAAAAAAAAACACTGCGTCTTTTCGAAACATTACTGAAAATGCTTACTTTCTTCTTAGTTGCAGACGCTTTCTTTTTAAGAGCTGCACGCACTGCTTTCTTTTTCACTATTGCTTTTTTTACAACTGGTCGATAATTTTGTTGAATTGGTTTGGTGATTATCTGCTCCGCCTAAATTTTTAAAAAATATAATCCTATATTTTATTGAAAAATTGTGTGTAACCATAGATGGGCATCCTCCCGAATTTTTTTTTGGGGGGGGGGGGTATACCCAACCATTGAAATTTGAGTGGGGTGTCCCAAAATTTTTTTTGGGTATACCTCAAATACCCCATTTTTAGCCTTTTTAGTACTGAGATCATAGGTGAGAAAGGGGGGGGCAGGGTGGGGTCCACCCCTCTCCTAGCATCGAAATTTAGGGCCTCCTTCCCCCCAAATTTCCGAATTTTTTGCCCCTGACCCCCTCTGGAATTTGAAATCTGACCCCCCCTTTCCCCTTCGGGAAAATTTTAGGCACTTTTTTATATTAAATTTTCTTCCAAAAACGTGAATTTTAAACACATATTCATGTTTTTACACCCTTTTTACACCAGAATATCGTTTTTTATTCAATAAAATGTGGTATTATCCTATAAAAAGAACAATTATTAAAGTTATTATGGTTTAAAACTGTTTTGCTTTAGACACCGGACCCCACCTGACCCCCCTCTAGATTTCAAAATTTCGCACCCCAGGTCGCCCCCCCCCCTTCTAAAAAGCTAGGAGGGTTCCGGACCCCCCTTAAAAAGCTAGGAGGGGTCCGGACCCCCCCCCCAGAATTAAAAATTCGATTTACCCCGGGTAACCAACAACCCCCTCTAGCTTCCGGGAGCGTTCTCACCTAAAACTGAGATCCCGAAAATTTTAGAGGGGGTGCCGGCATCCAAGATTTTTTGACACTACGTTAATTTTGCTAGTTTTTACGCGAAATTAATTTGCCAGAAGTGAAATTCAAAAAAAAATCAATTCTGGCGGGTAGAAGCACATCCCAGAGCAGAGACCCCGGTCGACGCTTGCAGAGACATTGGAAATCTCCTATTGAAAAAATCCTAAACCAGGGTTGATTTTATAGCATCAAAAACTTACAAACTAAAATTTGTGTGTTCACACAAAAGTTTGACCAGAAGTTACTATTTAATATCGTTTTAAAAAGTTTTTTAATTTTTTTTCGATTACTGCATTTTAAAATTCAGACTGATTATTACCTCAACTAATCCTTCTTGATGCATTCTATCTTGCCATTTTTTGTAATCTTTTTTGTACTGAGAAAATTTGCTCTCGTATGCATTCTTTAGTTCCTAAATATTCCAATGATAAAAGTAAAACGTGCATAATATTGTGCAAGTAACAGTAAGAAAAAAGTTAATACGCTAAAGTAGTTAAAGGCGAAAGGTTTCATAAATACGCTTCATAGTTCACACCTCATTTTATTTTTTTTTGGAAAAAACGATGAACACAAAATAAAAATATAGCTTTTATTGAAGATGGATAGAAGAGAATTGAGACACAGGCCTGCCAAACCCACTGAATGCGTGTTTGCTTATTTGCGGCCAAATTCTTCCCACTCTACTAATGCAAAAAATGCGCGGACGTCCACACATTATTATTGTTTGACCCACAAATTTTAATAAGTACACTGATTTTAGTAGTTTCGGTTTTTAGGAATACAGAAAGTAAATAACAAAAAAAGATTGAAACGAATGCGGCTAATCTCTTAATATTTTCAAAAACCGTAAACTCCTAGATTTTTAGCATTTTAGTTTAAAAACAAATAAAACTGTTATTTTTAAGTTGGTATAATGTTAAAGAATGATTATACCGTTTTCTGCGATTGTGAAAGTTTCTTCCATTCAGCGGCCGCAAGCTTCAAAGCGGTCCTGGCTTCAGGTTGTGTTTTAATCGTGTTATTATTCATATACGTTTTCACAAATGCCGTGTAGATAGGAAGCGGTTTTAGCGGTGGCTTATGAAGTTCAATTAGCTAAAATTATTATATTTATAAAGTTTTTAATTGAAATATTTGTGAGGTTTGTTTTTTTTAGCTTACAAGTATTTAATTATTAATGAAACGCACACATTTTAACGATTTCAAATTTTATTTTAACCCTTTATAACATAAACGTATTTTTGACAACTTTGGAAAAGTTTGTTTTATTTTTTTATTGAAACAATATCCTCTAGTTTTAAGCAAATGTTTTAATTTACCAACACAATTAACTATTGACTAACACACAAAATTGATTAACAAATTTACACCATCACCAAAGAGTAGTTAAAGAACAAACAAAATGTCTGTGCAATTTATGGCCAGCACTAGTATGCATAAATAAAGTTATAATCAAAATAAAGGTATGAAAACCATCCAAACGTTACCGACTAAGCCCATGCTAATAACCCTGCCAGGCGGGCAGGGCAACCTTAAAGAGTTTTTTAGGTATACCGAAAAAAATACACCCATACGCATTGACAAATAAGGGATAGTTAGGTTAATTAATCAACTAATTATTGTTTGCTTTGCTAGTTATGCTTTCCTAGTATTGTTTGATAAAGTCATTTTGCGGTCAATAACAATAAAACAAATATCGAAAAATATGTAAAAATAAGCTAATAATTCTTAGCCTCTGAAAGCGGCCAAATTCTACTACCTGAAGACTGTTTTGGAACAGGAAGGTAATAGCAGGCGGCAACCTAAAAAAATTTACAAATTTTCCGTCTTAAAATTTCCCTTAACCAAAAGTTCAAAAATTAGAAAGGAGATGCTGGTTACTTGTACTTCCCTGCTTTAGTTTATGTCGCTTTAAAATAATGTAGAAGTAGCTTATTTTTATATGAATAATTTAACTAAAAAAACAAAACAATTACCCTAGCTTTGTCTCTCATAAGTTGTCTTTTTTGCTTTTGAAACATCTTAATTCGTCTTTCCTGAGTATGTTGCTTGGCTTCTTCAGGGGTTCTAGCGGCCAATTTATTACGATAATCTGCTAACAGTTCTTGTGATTTGTTCACAAAAGGCTGAAATAACATTAATGTTTAATTTATTTTACAACACAAAATTTATTTTCTTAATATCCAAAGAAGTTAGCCTGTTTGCATAGGTCTATCCACAATTATAGTCTAGTTGAAAAAAAAACACATTCCACAATTCAATTCAACAAAAAAAAACAAAATTAATGTCAATATATTTTTAAAGTTTCATAACTAAGCTAATAATAATCAACTTTAAAATAATGGGATCTTTTATACTTGGATTAAAAATAATATTTACCGCTTTTTCTTGGGCAGGCAGTTGTTTCCATTGTTGGCTAAGAATTGAAGTGAGCCCGGGTATTTTCAGCGAAGGATTAGCAGATTTTACATTCTAAAAAATTGCCTTTTAAGCTTTTGATTCCATTACTTGCAGCTAAAGACAATTTAGATACATTTAAGCACATTAAAAAATTTGTGTGGAAACAAATTTAAAATAATTAAAATAAACTTTTTTATATTTTTAGTTTTTGTGAATAAAGTTCATTATGGAATTAATCAAATCTAATCAGTTTTGAACCACCAAAATTATATTCATCAATTTTATTAGAAATTGATGCTGTGATAATGATTTTGATTGTTAAAAGCTGTTATTTGTAAGCATTTACCAACTGGCTTGTCTTGTAATTTCTTGCAAACAAACTTTCTGTAATCTTTTTAAAGATATTTTTATAATGTATTTGAAATTTTAAACATTTTCTGAAAAATCTAAAATTTTGTAATTGCATTTTTCAAAAAGCTTAACCTTCTGGATATATTCTAAAATCAAAAATTTCTTTTCGGTGTGCCAAAAAATGTCGTTTCTGCTATTCTAGGGTTTTTCTAAGAAATCTCACTACATAAATCTTCAATAGCGATGCATTAAATTTACATACTGTGTGTGTATAAGTGAGTTCCATACTCCGCCGCTAACTTAGACCATAGGCTCAGTACCTGCATCAAGCCTAAACGACCTGTTTATTTTCCAAACTCAAAATAACTATGTTCATGCCTTTTGTAGTTCTTTGGCCTTTCATGCTATATACAAATACAATTAGTTGACTAAGTTCATAAGTGGCTTAATACAGCACCACATCCCCATGAATAATTATAATTATCAACAATTTAAGTTTAGTTATAAAGCAGAATATGCAAGACCAATAATACTCGGTCGGAACCAACTGCAAAATCAAATACTATACAACAGTACCAGGGAGGGACATAACCAGAAGGGGAAGTGGGGCGGCCGCATCTATTTATAAAATAAATAGATGTAATGTGTATGTGTGTGTGTGTGTCTGTATGTGTGTTCCCTAACTCCTCCTCAACCACCCAACGGATTAACGTGAATGAGGTATCGTTGCAAAGCTTATACCCTAGGGAATGTCGTAAGGGCGTTGAAATTTTGAAACAGCTTACATGGACATCTTTATACTGGACAGCGCTTTTTCACCAGAGGAGGACCCTATGGATTTTGGAACTTAAAAAATTTTTTGACTCAGAATGGGCTCAAACTTATTAGAAAGAGTAATTAGGCAATGCAAAGCCAGAATAAAATGATTTTTGGAAAAATGAACATGGACATCTTATAATACTGGACAACGATTTTTTCATTAAAGAAAGGAATTACCTTGCTCACCAACCACAAAAGAGATTGGGCTAAATGAGATATCATTGCAAAGCTTACGGTCCGGAGAATGTCATAAAGAGGTTGAAATTTAGAAAAAAATTTGCATGGACGTCTTTAGCCTGGACAAAACATTTTTACAAAAAGGGGAACCTATGGATTTTGGAAATCGAAAATTTGTTTGTCTTTAAATTGGCTCGAACTTATTGATAAGAGTAATTAGCCATTGTAAAACCAAAATGTCATGTTTTTGGTAAGATTAACATGGACATCTTAATGCTGGACAACGTTTTTCACTAAAAAGAGGAACAACCTTCCTCCTCAACCAGCAAAAAATTGGGCTAAATGAGATATCGTTGCAAAGCTTACAGACAGGGAAATGTCATAAAGGGGTTGAAACAAAAAAATTGCATGGATATCTTTTGGTTGGACAACACATTTTCACAAAAACAGGGCTCTATGGACTTTGAAAGTTGAAAAAATTTTTATCTTCAAATTGGTTTAAACTTATTGGTAAGAGTAATTTGCCAATAAGAAGCCAGAATATCATGTTTTTGGAAAAATGAAGATGGACATCTTTATGCTGGATAACGTTTTTTTTACTAAAAGGGGCAACAAACTTTCTCCTTAACCACAAAAACGATTGGGCTAAATGAGATATAATTGCAAAGCTTAAATTTCAAGGAATGACATAAAAGGGTTAATGGTGGTGAGATGGGAGCAAACCTAAATTATTTTATAATTTTCTAGGTGTCTGTGCCAATGTTTTCTTGTTAAATTATGATCCTTTAGCAAAATTTTACGCATTTAGAAGTTGAGTATTGAAAGAAAAAAATTTTTTTTTAGATTTTTAGCATATAAAACAAAAAACTGACTTCAAAGTCATCCAAAGTTATTATGGTATACTGAAAAAACTAATATATTAGCACCATTTGACTAATAAAACTAATTTATTAGCGCCAGCTGGCGCCTAGGCGCCGGCAAAAAAAAACCCAGATTTAATGTTGAACTGTAATAATTACTTTTACTGTTACTTTGTGTAATAAAAATTGCTTTTAAATATTACAATTTTTTGTGGCCTGACCTGATTCTGCAAGCCTCACACAAAATGCCTAAAAAATCAAGAGGATCGTCATTGCAGCAAAAAACAACTAAAACTTCCAAACAAAAAACAGGCGGGAGCAAGAATCTCCAGATTAAAAGAGCAGAAGGCTGGAAGCAAACAAACAAAGTATTCTACTGCTAGATTAGAAGAATCTCCAAACAGCCGATATGCAAGACAACAAACAAACAAACAGACAAACAAACAAACAAACAGAGACAAACAGTCCACTGCAGCTGCAAGACGACAGGAGACTCCTGATACTGCTTATCAAAGACGAGAAAAAGACAGAACTTCTACTGCAGCTGCAAGACGACAGGAGTCTCCTGATACTGCTTATCAAAGGCGACAAAAAAAACAGAACTTCTACAGCAAGTGCAAGATTAGAAGAGTCGCCTAGAACAAGAAATAAAAGACAGCAACAAAATAGGGATTCCACTGCAAATGCAAGATTGCAAGAGTCACCTAACGCAAGAAATGAAAAACAGCAAAGAAATAGAGAAGCCATTGCAAAATGCAAGATTGCAAGACTCACCTGAAAGGAGACTTGAAAGGCAAGAACGGAACAGAGAGTCAACTACTGTGGCACAAAGGTTAATACAAGAACAAGAAGGACCTTACTATTTAAAAGCACGTCAGATAGAACAAATTTTTAATGGGAGCCTTCATTTTTATACAACACCATTGGTCCTTAGTAATATTTTGGTTTTTAAGCGCTCTAAAATATAAAACTTAAAATTTAAGCATTGTCATGTTGGTGAACACTCTTCAAAGAGGAACCATATGGCTCCACAGTATGTTTGTTTTATTTATGAAAACAATGACAACGCTGTTTTATATACCTAACATATTTATAAAACATTAATTTTGTTTATAAGTTTTTAACATTATTTTAATATATTTATTTTATTGGTACCATTAAGAAAGCCTAAGTTTGTACCATTTTTCTTTGCCTTTGTTGAGCTTATTTGGTATGTATTAAGCCTATATACAAAACATTTTTTTATTAATTTATTTTATTATAAGACAATAGTATTGACTTGGTTAGGGTTGGGGGGGTTAACCCCCCAATTCTGAGAAGGGGGTTTAACCCCCCACTCAGAAGTGAGGGGGGGGGAGAAAAAGTTAACTTCCCCCCCTAATTTTGGAAAAATGAAGAAAAAAATGTCTTTAAAATGACTTCTAACTGCCTCCAAACTTAAGTTTTGAGGTCAAAATGAATGTTTTAAGCAATAAAAAGCTCAAAAATGCATTAAAAAGAGCTTTTTGACCTAAAATTAGTGTTTTTAACCTATTTTTCCTTCAAAATCGAAAAACGATATGGGTAAAATGCACTCCAGAAAAAAAACGATATGGGTATTTTGTGTTTCTTGGATTTTAACCCCCCTAATTTGGGGTTTAACCCCCCCCACTCCGGACCAACTTGCCCATGTATGGGGCAATAGGCAATTTTTTTGAAACAGGAGGGAAATAAAACGATGGGGGGCAAGCAGGGGAGAAAGCAAAAAATGTAAAAAAAGCGAAAAAAAAGAAAAAAGGGACAAAAAACTAAATTTAAGTAAAAATAGGTGTAAAATGGCTTAAAATGCATTGAAATATGCTAATAACTGCAAAAATTTCGCAATGATCGCGTCATTATAGGTTAAAAATGGCACCATAATTTTTGGGTACTTTTTCACTTCTGTGCGGGGGGGCAATAAACCGGGGGTACAGCTGTAGGGTCTGGAAGTAGCTTCCGGGGGGCATTTCAAGACTATGCATGGGTCTGGAAGTAGGTGTATACATATGAGCGCCTTGGAGGTTAGAGCTTTTGTGCACGCTAGTCTTTTAATCATATAATCCGCCTAATGTATTAATCTTTTACTAATGATTCACGCAAATTCTTGTGAAGAGTATGCTTAGCCATAGTTGGACAGGAGGGGGGAGGGAAGGGATTGGAGGTTATACCATACACATACACCCCCCAAATCCCGATTACTGCCGACACTTCCCCCCTAAATAAAATTTGGGGGTACCCATAGATGGGCAGGGGGATTGGGGGTTATACCCCACAAAATCCCGATTATAGCCGACACCCCTCGCCCCCCCTACTATTTGGGATTACCCCGAACACCCCCTCCCTAAATTTGGACGGTCCCAGTACTAAAAACGATAAAAATGGGGTATTTGAGGTATGTCCCAAAAAAATTTTGGGGAAAACCCCCTCTCCCAAATTTCGGGGGTGGGGTATACCCCCTTAAAATCCAGGAGGCTGCCCACCTATGGGGATACGCCGGACCGGACACCCCCCTACAATTTGGGGGTTTCCGTACTAAAAACACTAAAACAGGGGTATTTGAGGAATACCTCAATAAAAACTTTTTGGAACACCCCCCAAAAAAAAATTGGAGGATCGGGTATACCCCCAAATCCGGGAAGCTGCCCAGCTATGTGCCTAGCCTATGCATACTCTCCACAAGATTTTGTGTGAATCAAATGAAAAGAATACCATTATAACAGTAAGGTTATTTAAATAATGGTTTGTATGCCTGAAGTCAAAATAAAATAGCAATTATTGCAGACCAAGGGGGTGGCAATAAAACGTGGGGCAAGCAGAGAAGAAAGAAAAAAAGAGAACAAAGGGATAAAAAAGAGAAGAAAAGATAGGAAAAGGGAGAAAAGGACTAAAAACGCAAAAATAGGTTTAAAATGGCTTAAAATGCAATGAAATAGGCTAAAAACTGCAAAAATTTTGCGATAATAGCGTCATAATAGGTTAAAAATGGAGCCATAATTTTAGGGTATTTTTTTCATTTTTGGGCGGGGGGGGGCAATTAAAAGCGGGGAGGGGCAAATTCTCCAATAAAGCGGGGGGGGGCATTTCCAGACAGTGTACAGGTCTGTAATTACTATTGCTTTACTAGCGATCAAAAGTTGATTTGTTTGTTACTTTTTTATTATTACTTCACTAATGGATAGCTGTCCAAAATTTTATTAGAAATGCGAAATGTAGAAAAGAAGAAATTATTATATTTAGGCATTTATTTAAATTTTAAAAACTTACATGAAATTCTGACTGAACATACTGTGCAAATGAACTTGGAGGTTTTTGTGGCAAAGACGCACTGGGATTTTGCAGATTGCCAGTGGTGGTTATTTGCTGAGTGGCCAATATATAGCTAAAACTTTTATCCGGGTAACTTATAAAAACATACGCAATTGAATAAGAGTGAGGTTTATACCATAAAAAATCTTAACGATTTAGTTACTATGTTTAGCGAAGCTCGAAGTTCCCTGTTCTTGTTGAGTTTGCCAGTTTCCAGGGTTTCTATCAACCTTGGGTAGGTCCGTCCGGCACGCCTCTCGCCTTGCTCACCCCCTCTTCCCACTCCCGGAAGAGCTCAGCAACCGCTACGGGGTTTGCCCAAAGGTCCTCTGGTCCCAATGTCGTATTGATGTGTGTGCATGTAAAAAGATGTTGTGTTGTGTGTGTTTGTGTTTTGCATAGCGGGCAGTTTGGTGATGTGTGTTGTGTTGGATTGATTTTGTGTAGGTAGGAGTAGAGGAAAGGAGATTTCCCTGCCCTGAGTTGGGCGAGGGTTCTCCTGACCCCGCGAGGAAGATTTTCTTCCTCGTTGCTTATTGCTGGTGCTTTTGTTTGAAGTATTGGGTTTATTGGAGTGTTATTTATGTGGTTTGTGACTGTGTTTGTGTGGATTTGTTGTTTTAGTGCTTTGTAAGTTTTGTTGTGTATGTCTGTAGGTATGTTTGTTGTGTAGTTGTTGTTGTGAAATATTGTTTGCTTTTTGAGCCTGCTGGGTGCAGGTTGTTGTGTTAAATAATTAAGTGGGTTGTTTGTGTACATGGCCGCCAATTTTGCTTGTTTTGCGTGGAGTTGGATGTGTGTTGCTATTGGGAGGACTTTAGCCTCTGTGTGTATGATGTGTGTGTTTGTGTCTGTGTTGTGCCCTGTTGCGACCCTGAGAGCTGTGTTTTGTATTGTTTGTAGTTTGCTGATTTGTGTGTGTGATGTAGTGGGGCCCCAGACTGTGCTGGCATACTCGATTATTGGTCGAGTGATTGCCTTGTATGTGTGTATGAGTGTTTCTTTTGGTTTACCCCACGTTGTTGCTGTGAGTGCGTTTATGATTTTGAGTGTTTTGCGTGCTTTGCTGTGTGTGTTTGCGATGTGTGTTGAATGTAAGCTTGGGGTCGAATGTGAGCCCCAAGATTTTTGGGTTTTTGGTTGTAATGAGTGTTGTGTTGTTTATTTGTAGTGATAATTGTGTGTTGTACTCTGCAGGGTCTGGTGTGAATAGTGTGGATGTTGTTTTGCTTGCATTTAATGTTAGTTGGTTGTTGTCTGTCCATGCTTGTATTGTGTGTAGGTATGGTTGTATTTGTTGTTGAGCTATGTGGTGGTTTGGGTGTGATGCATATATTGTGATGTCGTCTGCATATGTTATGATGTGTACATTTGGTGGTGGTGTTGGTATGTCTGCGGTGTAGATGTTGAATAATGTGGGTGATAGACAGGATCCTTGTGGGACTCCTGTTTTGATGAGTTTTTGTTTTGATTTGTAGTTGTTGCAGACCTGTGCACTGCCCCCCCGGGGTTAAAACGGGGGGGGGGCAAATACAAAACGGGGGGGGGGGCAAGGGGGGGCAACTTTTTTGAAACGGGGGGGGGGCAATAAAACGGCGAAGGCAAGCAGGGGGGAAAGAAAAAAAAAGAGAAAAAAAGGAGAAAAAAAAGAGAAAAAAAGAAGGGAAAAGGGGAAAAAAAGGGACAAAAAAAGCGGAAATAAGGTAAAAATAGGTCTAAAATGGCTTAAAATACATTGAAATAGGCTAAAAACTGCAAAAAATTCGCGATGATGGCGTCATCATAGGTCGAAAATGGCGTCATAATTTTAGGGTACTTTTTCATTTTTTGCCGGGTTTGGGGGGTGGAGGGCGGGGGCAATAAAACGGGGGGCAAATCCTCCAATAAAACGGGGGCGGGCATTTTCAGACCGTGCACAGGTCTGGTTGTTGTATGTGGTGTATGCTTTGCGGCCTTTGATGTAGTTGTTTATGAATTTTGTGATTGTTGTTGGTACTTGTCAGGGCCGTAGCCAGGATTTGAATTGAGGGGGGGATTTTTTGGAAGGTGGTTTATAGGGGCCCACAAGGGGGGTCTGGGGGGCGGGAGCCCCCCAGCGGGGTCAAGGGGCAGAGCCCCTTGTCAGGGGGGTCCGGGGGGCATTCTGCCCCCCAGGGTGGAAAATTTTTTAATTTTAAACTTTTAAAAGGCATCAGGAAACCTAAATTTAAGTACTGAATCTTTATTTATTTAAACCGCTTTTTTATACCAAAAAAGTGGTTGAATCGTGACTTCCCGCTCTTTGATACTGCCGCTTTTATGGAAATATTTTCACACAAAACAAAAATACAATATTTTTAAACTCACTGCACTAATGTTTTGAATTATAAATAATTCCTTTTTTATAAATAAGAGCTTTTATTAACCTAAATCACTTTAAATAATGCATTTTAGATAGCTTTAATACATTACAGAGTGATTTGAAAAAAAAATTTTTTTTTACAAATTTTTAAAAAAAACCAAAGGGGGGACCCTTACGAAATTTTTTGCCTTCCCAGAA
The DNA here is from genome assembly GCA_030248175.1 of Microlaimidae sp. YZB2_3. Taxonomy (NCBI): domain Eukaryota; kingdom Metazoa; phylum Nematoda; class Chromadorea; order Desmodorida; family Microlaimidae; species Microlaimidae sp. YZB2_3. The sequence continues at coordinate 97 of JASAMX010035091.1, read as the reverse complement.
TTTGAGGGGGGATTAATCCCCCCAATCCCCCCCTGGCTACGGACTTGCTTGTGTTTGTGCGAGTTTGTGTATGAGTGTGTGGTGATTGACAGTGTTG
>JASAMX010035090.1:0-25803 GCA_030248175.1 Microlaimidae sp. YZB2_3 | reverse complement strand
TAAAAAACACATTGCACAAAAATAAATTTTGATGATTTAAAACTTAAATATACGATAAATAAAACATTTTAAGTAAATAATATGACATTTTTTTGTTTTGTGTTTTTTGCTTAATACTTTGGAAAATTTAATTTGAAAATAGAGCAAATTTCTAGAAAATAGAACCATTTCACCCTTTGTTTATGTCACGCACATGAAAAATGTTCTTGTAAGGATCACAAATTTTTAGAAACGATGCATTTTTAAATGGTATATAATTGGTATTTGAGTCAAAAAGTTCACATCCTCTATTTTGCACTGTTCCGATCGCGCACCATAACACAAAAAAACTAAACTTTTTGCTTACGGTGGCATATTTTGTAGTCTAGAATGCTGTGAAGGAAAATGCTTTGACGTGTTTTATGGATTTTGTTTTTTTTTATCCCTTTTAAGGTTTTTGGTGTAGACACACGTCCGAGGTGAAATTGTTATTTTTTCTGCTCTATTTAAAAAATTTAAATTTTTAACTATTTTACTTAGACAATTTACAAAAAATAAAAATGAACATTTTTTTTAAATATACAAGTAGCCCGTGTCAGCCATACGGCTGACAAATAATTTTTCCCGCATTTCTCCTATTCATTTACTAATTTTTTTTCTTCAAAATTCCATTCTTTTATGCCATTCCCGTTACCGTAAGATTTACAGTGATAACTCAGTTACCCACTCTAATTTTAGTTGGGGAGAAGGGTCTTTCCCTCTTTTGGTGAAAATATGTTGTCCAGCATAAAGATGTCCGTGTTAATTTTTTACTAATTTCAACCACCTTATGATGCTCCCTGAACTATAAGGTTTCCCATAATATCTCATTTATCCTAATTTTTTTTGTGGTTGGGGAGGAAGGTTCTTCCATCTTTGGTAAAAATATATTGTCCAATATAAAGATGTCTATGTTATTTTTTAAAATTGTAACCCATTTATGACATTCTCCAGACTGTAAGCTTTGCAATGATACCTCATTTAGCCAAATCGCGTTTTGTGATTGAAGAGAAGGGTCCTCCCTTTTGGTGAAAATGCATTGTCCCGGTCATTCCTCCTTTTAGTAAAAAAAACGTTGTCCAGCATAAAGATGTCCATGTTCATTTTTCCAAAAACATGATATTCTGGCTTCACTTTGGCGAATTACTCTTACCAATAAGTTTGAGCCAATTTGAAAATAAAACTTTTTTCAACTTTCAAAGTCCATAGGGCCCTTTTTTGTGAAAATGTGTTGTCTAACCAAAAGATGTCCATGTAATTTTTTAAAATTTCAATCCCTTTATAACATTCCCCTGTCTGTAAGCTTTGCAATGATATCTCATTTAGCCCAATTCTTATGCTGGTTGAGGAGGAAGGTCGTTCCTCTTTTTAGTGAAAAAACGTTGTCCAGCATTAAGATGTCCATGTTAATCTTACCAAAAAACATGACATTTATTTTGGGTTTTACATTAGATAATTACTCTTATCAATAAGTTCGAGCCAATTCAAAGAAAAAATTTTCACTTTGCAAAATCCATAGGTTTCCCCTTTTTGTGAAAATGTTTTGTCCAGGCTAAAATTTTTTTCTACATTTCAGCCTCTTTATGACATTTTCCGGACCGTAAGCTTTGCAATGATATCTCATTTAGCCCAATCCCTTTTGTGGTTGGTTGGTGAGCAAGGTAATTCCCTTCTTTAATGAAAAAAACGTTGCCCAGTATAAAAATGTCCATGTTCATTTTACCAAAAATCATAATATTATGGCTTTACATTGCCTAATTACTCTTTCCAATAAGTTTGAGCCAATTCTGAGTCAAAAAATTTTTAAAGTTCCAAAATCCATAGGGCCCCCCCTTCGTGAAAACGCGTTGTCCCGTATAAAGATGTCCATGTAAGTTGTTTCAAAATTTCAACCCCCTTACGACATTCCCTGAGGTATGAGCTTTCCAACGATACCTCATTCACCTTAATCCGTTGGGTTATTAGAGAGAAGTTAGGACAGAAGTCAGACTCACACACACAGACATTACGTCTATTTATATATAGATTTTTAGAAAATAATCAGGAAAATACTATGCGAGTAATATTATAAAATCATTCGTTATTTATTTAAATTACTAATATCTTTAAGTATTAGTGTTGTTTATTATGCTATGTTTTTACTATTCTTTTCTACAAAAAAAAAAAAAAAACACAATTATATTAGCATGTTGCATTTATTATAGAACCGCACGCACATAATATTAACAAATGGACTCTTTGTTCTGGTTTTTTTATATGGGTTTTTTGTGTTTTATTGTATATTGTTGTTTATATTTTATATAGTTTTATATTTATATATTTCTGATTCTTTCGTTTATATTTCTTATCTTTATATTATTATCTTCTTTTTAATATTTTTTTGTGGTGGTTTCGCTGGGAAGTGGTATAGGGTTATTAGTAATATTTTTTTTCGTGTGGGCAGTATATATGTATTGGTGTTATATAATCCTATGTTTATGTGGGTGCTGAGGGATAGGTATAGGGAAAAGAAAATTATGTATAAGTGTGAATGTGCGTCGTGTGCGTATATATGTTTCTGTGATGAGCTTTTGCGTTTGGGGGTTGATGTGAATACTATTCTAATATATATTATTAGTGCATACATATAGCATTGAAATAATAACGGCTTATAATATAAAAAAATCCCTTTTTTTTGGGGGTAGGGGTCGTTTGTCGTTCCCGCCTTTGTCATTTTTTATATTTTTAAATCAGCCGCCGAGAGCTTTAAAATGATATATTCTGGCCTATGTAGAGGGGCTGTGTCAAAAGTTTTTTTAGGGGTCCTTCAGTGACGTACATCAGATTTTGTTTTAGAGTAACTGACTTAAACTCGACCAATTTTCGCCTTAATTTCCCCAGCCGTTGGGTGGTGTTGGGGTTGTGTGGTTTGTTTGCTTTTCTGGGTCGGTAGTTTTATTTTTTGGTCTGTTGTTTTTGGTTGATTTTATGGGGTTAGCTTTTTGCTTTTTTCTAACCGCCTGCTGTGTCTTTTCCTTTCGTGTGTTTTTTGAGCCGCGGTACATATGTTTTTGGGTGCGTTGGTTTGACCGGGCGTTCAGTATCTTTTTTGTCTTTTTCGTACGCTAAAAAAGATAGGGGTTGTGTTTTTTTTTTTCTCGTTGTTCTTTATTTTTCTTTTTATTTTTTTTTGAAAAAAAGAATTGTTATTTTTTCTATGCGCAAAAAATATGAAAGAAACTATGTATGACTAGATAAATTGTAATGTTATCTATGTGGCCATACGCAGTTCATTTCATAACTATGCGAAAAACAAAAACAACAGCCGGTGGCCGAAATTAAGGTTGGCCGAATTTAAGTCAGTCACCCTACTGTAATGTTTAGTAGCAAATAAGTCAATAGAAGAGAAGTATCAAGATCAAGACAAACTTATGCAGTAAAAGTGGTTGGAGCAAGAGTAGGTAACACATACACACACACACGCATATACATACACATATCCATACACCAACACAAACATACACACACAGAGAAAGAGAAAAACAGATATATTGCGTCTATTTATAAAATTTAATTAAAAATCTGGCACGAGTTTTCAAATGAGCCCGTTCGGAGGCGCTGAACACTTGTTTATTGATTTTTATAAAATTGTTTAAAAACGAGCGTCCAATTGTAGGCGAGCTAAGAAATGCCAACTTCCTTTTTTTAACATGCCAACTTCCTTTTTTGACATGCCAACTTCCTTTTTTTTGAAAACATGCTGGAACAACAGTACTCCATGGCTGGACAAATAGTGGTCCATGACCAGATTTTATGCTTAAAAATCAAAAACTTGCTTTAAAATATTCTAATATAAAATAATATAGAATTAAAATAAAATTATTTATAGTTAAAAATGTTAGATTTTTTATATTTTTGTTGTTGAATTTGCTTTTTTTACAAAATTCTAGTACAAGCGTGTAAACTTTAAAAACATGCAAAAACCTGCAAAAACATGCGGCAAAATAATATAATTAAAATCAAATTAAATTGAAAGGAAAATTGTTTTAAGCATAAATAAGTAAAAATAGTTGTGTTTTTTATAAATATTAGGTTTTTATGCTTTAAATTCAAGTATAAATCTTTAAATGGACATATTTTTGCTAAAACATGCAAAAACCTGCAAAAACATGCAAAAACATGCCAGAAAAACATGCCAACTTCCTGGAGGTATTTAAGAGTTCGGCTCTAAAGTTCCTTAATTTTTTATGACTTTTCTGAACACAAAACTTACGTTACGGCTCCAGAGTCCCTCCAATACGGCTCTAAAGTCCCACACTGCGGCTCTAAAGACCCTCGGCTCAAAAGTCCCCTCGCTCCGGCTCTAAAGTCCCGTTACCATTTTGCCGTGGGGATTTTATACTACTTTTATGGGGATTTTGGGCAAACACTAAGTTCCACTGACTCCGACTCCGACTCCGTCCAAAATCTACTGTAACTTATCGTAATTTTTAATATTATGCAAATTTCGTTCATGTTGATTGAATTACGTAATTTTCGTGCAATATATCACGGAAATTAGCCTATTTTTGAGTTGTAAAAGTTTTCAAAAGCTTTCTACAATATTTTTATAAACCTTTTGATGTCCGGAAAGAATATTTTCGGCATAATATTTTCCGAAATAAATATTTTTTTTCTTTAAGCAGTAAATTATTTGGCATTTAAATAGGTTTGAAGTTTTTTAAAGTTTTATCTTGATTTTTGGGTTTCGCTTAGGCTAAGGAAAAATAATGTTTTCTTTGTCTTAAATTATTTGTTCTGCAAATTTTCTAACATATAACATCTTTCATATTTATCATAAATAATGGTTCAATTTAAAAACCGATAATAGTGGATCTTAACCCTTAGCCAAACCCTACATTGACATGAAAAAATCTTTATCAAACAAATCAAAACAAGAATCTAAACGATGTTCCTAGACTAGAATAATAATTGGAAGTTTATAAGTTTTTCGAGAATAATTAATTGTATAAATTTACTAAAGTTAAAATCCTTTAGGCTGAAATTCAGGGCGTAACCTCTCGCCGTCAGAAAGAAATAAAGAATAAACATGCGAGAGTAAAAATAATAAAAAATGTTGTCAGAGATGATGTAACCAATTATTAATTAATTGCGTCAGGTGCTTCTCTCCACGTGATATTTTTTCGAAGAGCGAGTGGTTACTTTACTACCTAGCAATTTTCACCCTGATAGAATTCATCTTTAATTTTATGATTTTTAAACTTAATTTAATGTTTATATAGTGTAATGCAGTTAAAAATTATTAATTTCTAAGATTATAAACGTAAAAAAAGCTAAATTGATTCAAAAACCATTTGATTCAAATTAATTTATTTTGTTCGAGATTATGTTCATTCTGCCTAACCTGCCCATCAATATATAATTTGCAGAAATTTGAGGCGGAGTCGCAGTCGGAATCGGTGGAATGTGGGCCGGAATTAACAAAGCGGGGTAAACACGGTGCAAACACCGTGTTAGTGTATTCGGTGTAAGCACCGTGTAAACTACGGTATTTTTGGGTGCTAGCACGGTGTTATTTAATCCGGACAAGTTACAGTAGGTTTCGCGGCTAATTTTATTTTTTTTTGTTCGAAAAATTCCTTGTTTAGCATATATTTACAATATTTTGTTCTGCCAGTTTTTTTTACACAAATTTGCAATTACCTAATAGAAATTTAAAGGTTTATCAGTTTTTTATACAAATAATTACTCTAAATTTTGTTTTTTATATCTTTTTTTATCGTTTAATGAAATTTTAACAGACTTAGCCCCAGGTTTCCCAAAACCTACTGTAATTTGTCCGGATTAACTAACACCGAGCTAGCACGAAGATTATCCCACTTTTTGAATTCCGGCCTTAGTGTTTGCAGGATTTTGCACGTCGCCGTTTCACTGGGAAACACTAAATTCCACCGACTCCGACTCCAACTCCGCCTCAAATTTCTGCAAATTATATTTTGATGTGCAGGTTAGGCGGAATGAACAAAATCTCAAACAAAATGAACTGTTTTGACTTTTTTTTGAATCAATTTAGTTCTTTCTAAGTGTAAAATATTAGAAATTAATAAGTTTTTACTGCATTACACTATAAAAACATTAAATTAAGTTTAAAAACCATAAAATTGGTAAATTTAAAATAGTATATAATTAATCTCGAGAAACTTAGAACTTCCAGTTATTATTCTAGTGCAAGAACATGGATGGTTTAGATCTTGTTTTGATTTGTTTGATAAAGATTTTTCATGTGATTTTAGAGTTTGGCTAAGGGTTAAGAGTCATTATTTTCGGTTTTATATTGAAACATTAGTTATAATAAATATCATAGATGTTTTATGTTAGAAAATTTGCAAAACAAAATTTAAGACAAAGAAAACATTATTTTTCCTAAGCCTAAGCGAAACCTAAAAATAAAGATAAAAGTTTAAAAAATTTAAAACCCATTTAAATGCCAAATGATTTAAATGCTTAAAGAAAAAAAATATTTATTTTGGAAGATATTATGTCAAAAATAATATTCTTTCCGGACACCAAAAGGTTTATAAAAATATTGTAGGAAGCTTTTAAAAACTTTTAGAACTTAAAATTAGGCTAATTTTCGTGATATATTGCACGAAAATTACGTAATTCAATCAACACTGACAAAATTTGAATAATGTTAAAAATTACGGTAAGTTACGGAAGATTTTGGACGGAGTCGAAGTCGGTGGAATTTAGGGTTTGCCCATTTTTCGGCAGTTAGTAATCCGGGGCGCAAGGCGCGTAAGTAATTTTAGTCGTACGCCTCTAAATTCACAAAAGGCACAAGTTTGGCTTGGTGTTAAAAAAAGAGGGAAAATATACTTTGAAATCCTGCCGTACTTATTATAAGTCTTGAATAGAAAATTTTAATAAGGCTTATTAGAATCAAAATATGAGTAATTTTAAACGGCTAACTCGGTTTTACTCGACTTTTATTTTTAAGGTTAAGCTTACGTGTTACTAAGCCTAAGCAAAGCCTAAAAAGAACCTAAACTTTATTGGCGCAGCTATTTATTAAAATTTAGGTTGTTTTTAAGGCTTCGCTTAGGCTTAGGAACGCATTTAAGATTTAAGATTTAAGATTTTATTTTTCTAGTAATACATAAAGAAAACAGTAAGAAGGACAAAACAAACACAAATGCGATTGCAACCCAGTTGAGTTACAATAACACCAAAAATCACAAAATTGAGAGAAGACCTGGCTGATTTAGATTTACTAGAAAAAAAAATGACTAAAGGCCTTAAAAAAAAATAAAGCTCTTTATTTAGCCATTTAAATTTCCATTAGTTAATTCATCAAAGATTTTTTAAATTGGTACAGAGTTTTGGAACTAACTTGATCTTCATTTAGATAATTCCATTTACTTATAACTCTATTAAAAAAACTGTATTTTCTACAATTGACTCTTGAGTGCTCTTTTTTGAGTTTTTTTTAATGTCCTCTGGTTGAATTTGGGTTAAGAACAAAATATTTCTCAGGATTTAAGTTTACCAGTTGGTTTAAGATTTTAAATGTTTCAAACATATCCATCTTTTCTCTTCTTTTCTCCAAAGTTTCTAGATTAAGTGTTTTTAGTCTGTTTATATATCCAGTATCTTTTAAGTTACAAACTTTAAAAACTCGTTTGGTAAAATAGCGTTGGACTTTTTCTACAATATATTTATCTTTAGTCATATATGGGTTCCAAACAACACTTGCATACTCAACAGTAGGACAAACAAAACTTTTATAAGCAATAAGATAGTTTTTAATGGATTGAGATTTGAAACATCTAAAAATTAAGTTTACTGTTTTTAAAGCTTTACTAGCTATTTTTTTACAATGTGTTGAAAACTTTAAGTCACTAGTGATAAAACGTTTTTTAATTAAAACATTAACACAAATGATGAAATATTTTAACCACTTTATTTACAGTTATAGTTCTAAATTACTAAGCAAAAAAATGAAAATTGGTAGTAGTATTATGTTACTATGGACAATCGTTAACAAAAGATTATACTATAGTGATTAAAAAAGGATCAATCTTCAAGTTTTTATATGTTAGTAAATATTTTTATGGTAAAGCTAGAAAAATTTATATTATCAAATTAATCAACTGATTAGTTACTACTAAATAAATTAAAAAAATTAACATTCATACAGAAATATTTGGTTATATAAGGTAATAAGTTTTCAATACATCAATTTTTGTTCAAAATTCTTTTTATTTCATTACCATTTATTATATATTAAACATTATATTGCAAACAATTCGCCCAATCGGGTTCATTGGTTTGTAATTATCTAGTGATGTGCCTTGGAGCTTAAAGCTCCGGAGATCTGGAGCGGAGCTCCGCTTTTAGGAGCTCTGGAACAACCCCCAAGCTCCAGAGCTCCCTAGCTCCGCTATATTTTTTCCGCACTAATATTGCTTGATGAATGTAATATTTTTTTATTTTATTTAGTTATTACGTAACTAATCAGTTAATTATTATTCTTCTTAGCTTTATTATAAAAATATTTATTGTCACACAAGATTTGAGGGATGTTCCATTTTTAATGACTATAGTATAATTTTTCGTTAATTATTGTCTATAGTAAACATAATACTACCCAAAATATATAATACTATATAATATATTAAGGAAAAATATGTGACTCAGTCTCAGAAGCGAAACGATTTGGTGCCATTTTTTGAGCACTGCCATTAATTGTTGTGCGCATAAAATGGCAAAACAACTTCACTTATTGAGGCATGTGTCGTGTAAATGGGCACTGCTCAAGAATGTAGCAGTGTTTTTGCGCATATACTTGCATGCTAACTCGAACGCACTGCATTTTGAAGCACACTGCACTTTTTTAGCAATTTTATGCGCATATATGCGCATATACTGCACATAAAAAGGCACAACGGCGGAAAACAAAAAAAAATCAACCCACTAAAAAACCAGTACTTAGTTTGCACACTGTACACAAAATACAAACTTTTAGTATAGACATACAAAAATAAAATCCAATGCAATACATAAATAGATTGTTTGTCTATTGTATTGGATTTTATTTTCGTTTGTTCATACTAAAAGTTTGTATATTGTGTATAGTGTAAAAACTAAGTAGTGGTTTTTAAGGGGGTTTGTTTTTTTGTTTTCCGCGGTTGTGCCATTTTATGTACAGTATATGCCCATATGCGCATAAGATTGCTAAAAAGTGCAGTGTGCTTCAAAATGCAGTGCGTTTGAGTTAGCATGCTAGGATATGCGCAAAAACACTGCTACATTTTGAGCAGTGCCCATTTACACAACACATGCCTCAATAAAAGCAGTTTATTTGCCATTTTATGCGCACAACAATTAATGGCAGTGCTCAAAAAATGGCACCAAATCGAGACTGAGTGACATATTTTTCCTTAATATAATATATAGTATTATATATTTTTGATACTACTACCAATTTTCATTTTTTTGCTTAGTAATTTAGCGCTATACGTGGAAATTAAGTGATAAAAATATTTCTTTACTTGTTTTAATATTTTGTGAAAAAAGCAAAAAAATGTGAAATTTTAGTACTGAATATACTTCGTTATCTGTTATAATATAATTATACCAGATAAGTACAATATTTATTAATTGTTTGTTGGTTAACATAATTTTGAGGCCCCTGGGGCTGTCGCTAGCTCTTCTAATACAAAAAACTCAACTAGCTGAATGACCTTACCCAAATCACTTATATCTAGAGTTCCTTATAACTCAGCCACGTTTTCTTTATCCTTTTCCTTGGTATCATTCTTTGGAAGATCAGAAACAACCAGCATTGTCTCATGTTCTCTTCGGACCTCCATGCACTTGAAATAACTGTCCATGATTGGTATCAAACGCTAAAAAACCTTCTCAAACACAGCAGTTACCTACTCCATATCAACACCAGAAGCTTTTGCCTCTTTCATCTGGGCGAACCTCTCTTTAAAATCCGCCAACTTCAGCTGCAGCGCCGCATTCTTCGCTTAGTGTTGTGATACCTACTTAAGTGGTCGAGGCGCACATGTTCTGCTTTGATTTGACCAATCGCGGTCCGCGCCTTTCCATCTGGACTGTCACCTGCCCAGAACGCTTTGATGAATGGTAGTGATGGGCGGAACTGCCGAACCCCCAGAACACTAAAACAGGAACCGGAATGGGAATTCCAAATTTTGTGCAGAACATCCGGAACCTGGAACTGGAACTGTCTATAAAACTGCGAAACCCCCGGAACACTGCAACTGGAACCAAAGCTGTAATTGAGTTTTTCCAAAAATCCAGAACAGGAACCGGATCTTGAATTCCAAATTTTGCCTGAAACCTTCAGAACCCGGAACCGGAACCGCCCATTACTAATGAATGGTATTGGTGTAGTTTTTAGCAGGATTCCTTTGATAATAGGCGTAAATTGATAAATCAATAAATCGGGTATAGGCGGCGGTGCTGCGGACCTTCTACTGTTTTACGTCAGGATTTTAAAGACCCTCAAAATGTCATATAGTATTCGTAATCACATCATATATGTTTTGCTCTGTGGGAATGGTTGTGGGAAGAGCGCTGCTAAAATCACTTTTAGCCATTTAGCGCCTGGGAAAAAATGGATCTCCAATGGATGAAAGATCTCCATTTTTTGCCAAGCCCTAATTGGCTAAAAATGATTCTTTAAGGTCACAACTCTGTGAGAGTCTTTAACACTGAACAATTTCTTTTTAATTGGGAGGGTTTTGACTATCGTGAGCGTCCTTCAGTTTTGCCCAAACCCAGTCCTGAGTTAACATTCACAAAATAAAAGGGACCGCCAAATTCCGGCAGCACCGTTGACGCCTATGAAAGGACCATAGGTTCGGTGGCGGAACTGTCCTGTCCACCGATCGTGACGTACGGTGACTCAGCATTTTTGAGTGCTACTGTAGTAAAACAATAAAGAACTTCAAACATTTTTTATGAAAAATTAAATAACAACAAAGTTAAAACAGATATAATACAAATCATACACAGATTTTATTTTTGGGGTAAGTTAACCCCTCTCCTGGGGTAGGTTAACCCCTCTCACAAAAAATATGTTTCAGTCACAAAAAAATGCCCTTAGTACCCTGCAAAAAAAGGGCTTCATAATCTCAGGTGCAGCTAATAGTGTGTGTAGAACAGGCACTATTATTAGCAATAACATCAATGCGTCTGTTCTAAATGGTCATGTCTATAACACACCTAAGGTACAAGGTGTTGTTAACCCCCAGGTTTACTTGAATACACTTATAAACAAAGAAAACAAGTTTTATAAATAAGATCATACAAATCACAACTTTCAACTTACCAATGCTACTAATTACAAAACAATAAAATGTAATAATAATAATTGTTCAGTCTGTCACTATATTAATGACAATATGTTTATTACAAATTACTGTACAAAACGCAAATTTCTTCTAAAAATCGACCAAACTCAAAATTTTAATGTTAAAGAAGTTATTATGAGAGTTAATTTTGTGAGAGGGGTTAACCTACCCCAGGAGAGGGGTTAACCTACCCCAAAAATAAAATCTGTGTATGATTTGTATTATATCTGTTTTAACTTTGTTGTTATTTAATTTTTCATAAAAAATGTTTGAAGTTCTTATTATTTTACTACAGTAGCACTCAAAAATGCTGAGTCACCGTACGTCACGATCGGTGGACAGGACAGTTCCGTCACCGAACCTATGGTCCTATCATAGGCGTCAACGGTGCTGCCGGAATTCAGCGGTCCCTTTTATTTTGTGAATGTTAACTCAGGACTGGGTTTGGGCAAAACTGAAGGACGCTCACGATAGTCAAAACACTCCCAATTAAAAAGAAATTGTTCAGTGTTAAAGACTCTCACAGAGTTATGACCTTAAAGAATCATTTTTAGCCAATTAGGGCTTGGGAAAAAATGAAGATCTTTCATCCATTGGAGATCCATTTTTCCCAGACGCTAAATGGCTAAAAGTGATTTTAACAGCTCTTCCTGCAACCATTCCCACAGAGCAAAACATATATGACGTGATCACAAATACTATATGACATTTTGAGGGTCTTTAAAATCCTGACGTAAAACAGTAGAAAGTTCGCATCACCGCCGCCTATGCCCGATTTATTGATTTATCAATTTACGCCTATTATCAAAGGAATCCTGCTAAAGACTACACCAATACCATTCATTATTAATGGGCGGTTCCGGTTCCAGGTTCTGGAGGTTTCAGGCAAAATTTGGAATTCAAGATCCGGTTCCTGTTCTGGATTTTTGGAAAAACTCAATTATGGCTCTGGTTCCGGTTGCAGTGTTCTGGGGGTTTCGCAGTTTTATAGACAGTTCCAGTTCCAGGTTCCGGATGTTCTGGGCAAAATTTGGAATTCCCGTTCCGGTTCCTGTTTTAGTGTTCTGGGGGTTTGGCAGTTCCGCCCATCACTACCATTCATCAGAGCGTTCTGGGCAGGTGACAGTCCGGATGGAAAGGCGCGGGCTGCGATTGGCCAAATTGAAGCAGAACATGTGCGCCTCGACTATTTATTCAGCTCCGCCAATCGGCTGGGTTGGGGATATTGCGGAAAATTCGATCCCATAGAGGTGAGCCCTTCATCATCAGTTTTGCGGTGACTAATGGCTGTAACGGCGGCTCCCGCATACCTAATATTACCCATTCGTTGGAGCCTATTCTCTGTTTTTTTAGCGATACTAGGAAAATTGTCACAAAAAAATTTTCGTTTGAGCTCCTATAACTTTTAAACGCGCCGCGATCAATATGCAAATTATATATTGATGTGAAGGTTAGACAGAATGAACATAATCTTGAACAAAATAAATTAATTTGAATGGTTTTTGAATCAATTTAGCTTTTTTAAGTGTATAATTTTAGAAATTAATAATTTTTAACTGCATTACACTATATAAACATTAAATTAAGTTTAAAAATCATAAAATTAAAGATGAATTCTATCAGGGTAAAAATTGCTAGGTGGTGAAGTAACCACTCGATCAGCAGAAAAATATCACGTGGACAGAAACACCTAATGCAATTAATGAATAATTGGTTACATCATCTCTGACAACTTTTTTATTATTTTTACTCTCGCGTGTTCATTCTTTATTTTTTACCGACGGCGAGCGGTTACGCCCTGAATTATAGCCTAAAGGATTTTAACTTTAGTAAATTTATACAATTAATTATTCTCGAGAAACTTATAAACTTCCAATTATTATTCTAATCTAGGAACATGGTTTAGATTCTTGTTTTGATTTGTTTGATAAAAATTTTTTCATGTGAATGTAGGGTTTGGCTAAGTGTTAAGATCCATTATTATCGGTTTTTAAATTGAACCATTAGTTATGATAAATATGAAAGATGTTATATGTTAGAAAATTTGCAGAACAAATAATTTAAGACAAAGAAAGCATTATTTTTCCTTAGCCTAAGCGAAACCCAAAAATCAAGATAAAGCTTTAAAAAACTTCAAACCTATTTAAATCCCAAATAATTTACTGCTTAAAAAAAATTATTTCGGAAAATATTATGCCGAAAATATTCTTTCCGGACATCAAAAGGTTTATAAAAATATTGTAGAAAGCTTTTGAAAACTTTTACAACTCAAAAGTAGGCTAATTTCCGTGATATATTGCACGAAAATTACGTAATTCAATCAACATGAACAAAATTTGCATAATATTAAAAATTACGGTAAGTTACGGTAGATTTTGGACGGAGTCGGAGTCGGTGGAATTTAGTGTTTGCCCAAAATCCCCATAAAATTAGTATAAAATCCCCATAGCAAAATGGTAACGGGACTTTAGAGGCGGAGCGAGGGGACTTTAGAGCCGAGGGTCTTTAGAGCCGCAGTGTGGGACTTTAGAGCCGTATTGGAGGGACTTTGGAGCCGTAACGTAAGTTTTGTGTTCAGAAAAGTCATAAAAAATTAAGGGACTTTAGAACCGAACTCTTAAATACCTCCAGGAAGTTGGCATGTTTTTCTGGCATGTTTTTGCATGTTTTCTTTTTTTTTTAGCAAATTTATGTCATTTAAATATTTATACTTGAATTTAAGGCATAAAAACCTAATATTTATAAAAAAAACACAACTATTTTTACTTATTTATGCTTAAAACAATTCTCCTTTCAATTAAATTTGATTTTAATTATATTATTTTACCGCATGTTTTTGCAGGTTTTTGCATGTTTTTGCATGTTTTTGCAGGTTTTTGCATGTTTTTAAAATTTTCATGTTTATAGGTACTAGAATTTTGTGAAAAAACCAAATACAACAACAAAAATATAAACAATTTAACATTTCTAAAAATATTTTATTTTAATTCTATATTATTTTAAATAAGAATATTTTAAACCAAGTTTTTGATTTTTTTAAGCATAAAATCCAGTCATGGACCTTGTCCAGCCATGGAGTACTGTTGTTCCAGCATGTTTTCAAAAAAAAGGAAGTTGGCATGTCAAAAAAGGAAGTTGGCATGTTAAAAAAAGGAAGTTGGCATGTCTTAGCTCGCCTACAATTGGACGCTCGTTTTTAAACAATTTTATAAAAGTCAATAAATAAGTGTTCAGCGCCTCCGAACGGGCTCATTTAAAAACTCGTGCCAGATTTTTAATTAAATTCCATAACTAGACGCAATATATCTGTTTGTCTCTTTCTCTGTGTGTGTATGTTTGTATTGGTGTATGTATATGTGTATGTATATGCGTGTGTGTATGTTTTACCTACTCTTTGCCCAACCATTTTTACTGTATAAGTTTGTCTTGATCTTGATACTTCTCTTCTATTGACTTATTTGCTACTAAACATTACAGTAGGGTGACTGGCTTAAATTCGGCCAACCTTAATTTCGGCCACTGGCTGTTGTTTTTGCTATTCGCATAGTTATGAAATGAACTGCGTATGGCCACATAGATAACATTACAATTTATCTAGTCATACATAGTTTCTTTCATATTTTTTGCGCATAGAAAAAATAACAACTAGTGGCCGAAATTAAGGCTAGTCGAGTTTAAGTCAGTTACTCTAAAACAAAATCAGTACGTCACTGGAGTTTTGTTAATATTATGTGCGTGCGGTTCTATAATAAATGCAACATGCTAATATAATTGTTTTTATTTTATTTTTGTACAAAAGAAGAGTAAAAACATAGCATAATAAATAACATTAATACTTAAAAATATTAGTAATTTAGATAAATGATTTAGAAGTGGTTGGTTGGCTGACCTTTGGCTTAATGTATTTCATTTATCATATTACTAGTCTTTTGTTTTTTGGTGCATACTAAATCAGTGCAATGTTTCTATTGCTTTGTATGTCCCAGTCGTAGACAAAAAATAAATACAATACAATACAATACAATAAATAACGAATGATTTTATAATATTACTCGCATACTATTTTCCTGATTATTTTCTAAAAAACTGATATACCAGCCTTTCTTTTCTTAAAAATTAGCGCATGACAAAAGAACCTCTAAAGTTCCTTGTCACCTTTTTTATCTTCCTTTTTAAATCAATTGCTACGGTCACTGCTTGCTTTGTTTTATATGCGTTACCATTTACTTAAAATAATAAAGGTTTGTCTAAAAATTGTTCTTGTTAAAAACGCTATAAATATTTGTAAAATCTGCAACAGTAATAAATAATAATCTTTATTAACATAGTGCCATAAATATATAACCAAACATGCATAATTCTAGCTATTCATCTTTTATAAATCTGGACCTGCACCGGCCGCTTTGCCTTTGGGGCTGTTCTGTCTACAACTAAAAGACCGTTAGGAATTTCCCCTCAAGTTTGTTCTCCTATCACCGACCTTGGCGCTACACTAGTGTCACAGTATCACTGACAGATGCACATGGGACAAAGCTTTTTGTATGAGGCATATTGGACGCTAATAATTGTGTCCCATGTTTGCACCTGCATTTTGAAGCCCTGTCTTGCCGCTTTTCCTGCCACAACCATTCCCACAGAGCAAAACTATATGACGTGATCACAAATCTTCTATGAAATTTTGAGCGTCCTTAAAACTCTGACGTGTTTGCATTAATTTTGCAATTCAAACAATTTTTGCTGTGGTATATAAAAAAATCATCTTTCTTGAGTTATTTATGTGTTCCCACTACTAAATTCTAACATGTTATTATATTGAATTTTAAGTGCTTTTAATTCACCTTTTATGCAATGAAATTTGTTTATTGTTGCAAAGGTTACAATGGTAACACATTTACAATACAACATGGATCAGATTGCAAATATAAAGAAAAACTGGAAATTCAAAAAAAACAAGAAAAACAAAAATATAGATGACAAAATCAAATAAGATAAAATCGTAGGTAATTTATTTATCTCAATAAAAGAACAGCAAGAATTGTAAAACATTCAACGGTAATCAAAGACAAAAAAAACATATAATAATAGAATATTAAAATCAATATAATTTTTGGCCAATGTGGGAAAGTTTTCTGTGAAAACTATTGAGAGAGGGTGATAGAACTAAATTGACTGGGAGCTTAGTATATAAATTTATGACACGGTTAGAGAAAAAATATTTTGATATGTCTAATCTGAAGAAAGATCCTTTGAATTTGAGCCTATTGGTTCTGGTTTTAGTATTATATTTAGTGTTGTGATAGTTAACCAAAAATCAAAGTAGGTAGTTAAGTAGGTAGTTAACTACTTCAAAAATTATAAGTAGGTAGTTAAGTAGTTAAATAATATTACAAGTAGGTAGTAAGTAGGTAGTTAACTACTTAAAATTTTTGAACTAGGTAGTTAAGTAGTAAATAGTTAAGTAGGTAGTTAAGTAGTTAATCCTTTACCTAAAGATATACTTGCCTTAGTAGGAATGAAATATTAAATTTTTAATGTAAAAAACATTTACTCATTCCTTTAATAATTAACAATTTCCATATTTTATCGGTTTTTGCCAGTTTTTTATGTTTAGCAATATTTACATAACGGCTGGACAGATAATATAAAATACTTTAAATTCAAGAGGTTGTTTACAAGAAAAAATAATTTATTGTTAAGTTAACATGTTTTGCTGATGTATTTTGCAAACTTATTTTAAAAACTTTTGTATTTTTTACCCATTTTATTGTATAACAGTACTGATGGGTAAGAGTTCGCAAATATATCTAAAAACTTCTACGATTTTAATTAGGTTCATAAACTATAAAGCATTTTGTGTATAAAATCACTGTTAAGACTCGAAGCACGTGCAAATTACTGCAGATTACTGTACACGTTGTCACATTTTGTTTCAAACAGCTGTGAGTTTTATGTAATATCGCCCCGCAGATATTGATTGTTTTGTGTAAAAACACTAAATACTTGACTGCTTACTGTACTAACTACTTTCTGCCTACTTTGCTAATTACTTTCTGCCTACTTTTAAACTACTTTGTTAACTACTTGTAATAACTACTTTATTTTTGAAAGTAGGTAGTTAGTTAGGTAGTTAACTACTTTTAAAAAAGAAAATTGAACAGAAAAAAAAATTTTCAACAGATATATCTGCAAGCGTGTTTAGCATTTTGTAACAAAGTAATAGGTCGTTACGTGTTTATCTTACTGAAAGTTTATCTAAACCCAGTTCACTTAATCTTTTTTCATAGTCAACTGCTGGGAAAGAACACCTTTGATCTGGTAAAAGTTTGTTG
This sequence comes from Microlaimidae sp. YZB2_3, assembly GCA_030248175.1. Taxonomy (NCBI): domain Eukaryota; kingdom Metazoa; phylum Nematoda; class Chromadorea; order Desmodorida; family Microlaimidae; species Microlaimidae sp. YZB2_3. The sequence goes on along the minus strand of JASAMX010035090.1, from coordinate 8,090 downwards.
CACTCTTTCAAGACAATTGATATCTTTGTAGTGAGGATTCCAAACATAAGTTTTGAGCTCAACTAAAGAACGCAGAAAAGATTTGTAAGCTTTGAGTAAAACTATCATATCATAAGTTCAAAATGTTCTAAAAAGAAGGGCTATTTTATTGCGAGCTTTCGTCGCTATTGAGGCAAAGTGAGAAGAAAATTTAAGATCATTAGATGACAACACTCCTAAGTCTCATATAGAATTTTTACAAATAATTTGAGTTTCATTCAAAAAAATATGGAGTTTTAGAGTAATTGAATTCTAAGTGTAAAACACAACATTTGTTTAACAATGTTTAAAGGCCATTTTTTAACCCATGCGCAAAAAATTTTTAGATCGTTTTGAAAATCATTTAGAAGTGTATTTTTATCCATAACGTGGTAAAGTTTGGCATCCTTAGAAAAGAGCTTGACAGATGTATTTTTATCAAGGCAGTCTGGTAAATCATTGATATAAAGAAAAACAAGAAAGCGGCCCAAGGACACTGCCTTGAGGCACTCCGCTAGAAACATATATAAAATCCGAGCTAACTAAATTGTTATGGGAATAATTGGAATTATTATTAAAATGACTTTTTGTCTTTGATTGCTTAAAAAACTGGAAATCCAACTCAAAAGTTCATAGTCAATTCCATAAGCCTTTAATTTTATCAACTGTTTAGGGTGGCTGACAGAATCAAAGGCTACTAGCTTTTTATTTTCAATAGCCTTTATCCAATCTGAAATACTAGAAAGCAATTGCAACCCTACTGATTTTTTTAAAAAGCCATATTGATCTGATTATAAATTAATTTTTTTTTATATAAAAAATAAGTAACTCGTCCACAATCGCACTCTCCATGACCTTGCAACAGATGCAGTTCAAAGATATAGGATGATAATTCTGGCGATTACTGGTAGTACCCTTTTTAAAACTTTGTAGCACAAAGGCATCTTTCCATATTTGGGGGACAGTTCCTGATAGCATTGATAATTCACAAATTCGAACTAAGGGAATAGAAATGGTAGTTGTAATATTTTAAAGATAAATTGGGGGTAAGTGGACTGGTGTATTAAGAGACTTTTTAGGGAACTTTTTGAGTTTTTGTTCAATGAGACTAACAGGAAATGCGATGGAAAATTTTCCATTGTGTTCACCAACTCGTTTTGGAAATATTGGCAATACGCCATTATGTTTGGTAAACACGCTAGCAAATATTTATTAAAAATATTACATTTATCAATACTAGCCACTGCCAAAGAGCCATTTTCTTTTTTTATACCTCCACTGGTTGAATTATTTGAATAAATTTTATTCTTAGCAAAACGAGAAAATTCTGAAGTATGACCGCTGTTTACAGTTTCATGCTCTAAGTAATCATGAAACTGCTTTAATGCTTCGGTATAATTTAATGCTTCGCTTAAATGCTTTTGTCACACTCAATCCATTCATTTTTTAGCTCGGGTTTATATTTTGATTTTTTATCCAAGCTTCGTTTTTTTCGTTTAAGAGAAATAATATTTCGAGGGTATTGTATTTTTTTTTGTTTTAAACGTTTTATAGGAACAAATTTTTCAATCACATTTCGATGTAGGTTTACAAATCTATCATATAATTCACTAATGTTATTAGAAGAAAAAATAATATTTGCCCAATCAATTTTAACATTAGATGGTTTACTGAAATCAATTATGTTTCATTTTGCGTGGGATTTAAAATCAATAAACTGGAAAAAGTCATTTTTTATAACTGATTCTAAAAATATGTTTTGAGCAAAATCAGAATTTTTTATCCCATTGAATTGAGGGAAGGTTGTAATCCCCCGTTAAGACAGGAGGTACATTACTTATACATAAAAATGTGTTTAATTTGGCTAAGAGCTCCGCATAGTTTATATCTAAATCACGACAATCAAAAATTTGCAGACAGTACTGGCATATTACACGGATTTTTTGATTATGTTTGCCTATAATGTCCACTGCCAAACTTTCTAAATGTGAAAACTTTTTAGGGATAATAACTTCCACGGCTTTAATATGTTTCTTTATCTAAATGCACACTCCCCCGCCCAATTTTTTTTGTCAGTCTTTAGAGAACACAGAATACTTGTTTTCAGAACTTAATAGTTTTTTATGAAACAGGCCCCTGGAGTGTAAGCTTTTCAATGATACCTTATTAGTGTAATCAGTTGGGTGGGTGGAGAGGAGTTAGGGAACACACACACAGAGAGACAGACAGACATTACGTCTATTTTATATAGATTACCGTAATACGTGAGATTTTTCGATTAAATTTTTTAGTTTTGCCTAACAATGACGGCTTCGTTACTCTTAAACGAATCGGAAACCAAAATTATTTATATTGACACGAACGGCAGCTTTAAACCTAAAAGGCTTTTAGAAATAATGACAGCTAATTATGGGAATATACCTGAAAACGTAAGTTTTTTCTCATCATTTTTTAAAAAAAATTAATTTTCAAGGGCTGTAATAATTTTTAAGAACTGCTATGCTTGAATCTCACGCAAGCGAGATTAAGATATAACAAATGCTGTTACAACGGTTAATTCATTTTAATTCTTTGGTTGGAAAATTGTGCAAAAATACTTAACGCACTATTTATCTTACTGAACGAGCGATCATCAGCTACTGATCAGCGAACCCCTGCTTTTCTTGAGATTCATCAAATGCGAATAAGATTTATAGTCTAAAACACAAATGCAAGCAATTCTTTTACTGTTATCAAAGCAAGGTGTTATGGACAGTGGAGTTTATCGTTTAACTTGCAACGTTTCACGATTTGTCAAAAAAAATTGATTTTTCTAATCCGTTTTATTCCATGAAAGTGGATTTTAACTGATTATTGGGTTCTAAAATCAGTCTTTTTCTGCAAATGTACAGTGCGTTTTTCACAGGTAAAATAACAACGAATTCTTAGTTTTTTTTTCACACGGGCTGGAGTGAATTTTCATTTCTTTTGCAATAATTGTAAACCAATAAAAATCATTTTGATTATAGAAAGGTAGAAGGGGTGAGAGGAACTGTAATGTAAGATACAAAAGTGGTGAAAGCACCTAAATTATTTCTATAGGCAGCAAAAAAATTTTAAAAAGAAATTTAAAACTTATAAGTAATGTGTTAGTGTATTTATGTTTAAAGGTGCGGTGCAGAGTCGAACTGTTTGTCTTCAATTTTGATAATTTTTTGAGAAAACCTTAACCCTGATCCCAATAGCCCACAAAAAATTTTTCAACAAAATATTTCCAGTGGTTAAGGAGTTATAACCCCACAAAAATGGCGTTTTTTGACAATTCTGTACGTGAAAAATTGTTCAATAAATATAACTATTTAAGTTACAAATTATTTACTTAAAGAAAGCGACTACTTTCTAATTTAATTTGATACCTTGATAATTAATATTGGTGCAGTATTTGTCGAGATATTGCGTTTTTCGTACAAAAAACCCTCGATTTTTTCGCTAAAAATGCGAAGGAAAGAAAGGTTGGGCAAACTTCACAAAATTACTGCCTCGTTTAGTGTTTTCAATGAAAAAGTTTCGGGTTTTTTGTACGGGAAACACAACGTTTTGACAAATATTGCACCAACCTAAAGATCAAGATATCATATTAAAGTAAAAAATAGCCGCTTTCTTTGAGTGCATAATTTGTTACCTAAATCGTTATACCCATTGAGGAATCTGTCACGTACAGAATTGTCGAAAAACGCCATTTTTGGAGGGTTATAAATCATAACCATACATGAGCAAGTTGGTCAGAAGTGGGGGGGGGGGGTTAAAATCCGTCCGAGAAACACAAAATACCCATATCGTTTTTTTTTCTGGAGTGCATTTTACCCTTATCGTTTTTCGATTTTGAAGGAAAAATAGGTAAAAACCGCTAATTTTAAGTTAAAAAGCCCTTTTTATAGCATTTTTGAGCTTTTTATTGTTTAAAACATTCATTTTGATCTCAAAACTTAAGTTTGGAGGCAGTTAGAAGACATTTTTTTTCTTCATTTTTCCAAAATTGGGGAAGGGGTTAATTTTTTCTCCCCTCCCCACTTCTGAGTGGGGGGGGGGGGTTAAACCCCACTTTCTCAGTTTGGGGGGGGTCAGCCCCCCCCCCAACCCCCCCCCCGTGCCCATGTATGGTCATAACTCCTAAACCACTGGAGATTTTTTGTTGAAAAAATTTTGTGGGCTATTGAGAGAAGGGCTAAGGTTTTCACAAAAATTATCAAAATCGAAGACAAAAAGTTTGACTCCGCATCGCACCTTTAAGTAAATAGAGACATTTCACATGTATGCTTTGAGCATACATGCTAGAGACATTTCACACATATGCATATGGCATATATGGCTTATGTGTTAAGAGATATTTCATGTATATGTAACCATACATGCTAAAGAAGACATTTCACGTATACGCATAAAGCATATACGCTAAAACGGGGAAACTGTGGTCCGTATTGGCAGATTTTTTTATTGTATAAATATAAGACAACCGTCAAATGACCAACATAAGTTTAATATTTTATAGAAATTCAATTTATCTACTGTTAAAAAAAGTTAAATGTTTATGAAAACTAAATTATGAAAAATAAAAAAATAAATAAAAACTAAAAAAATTAAAATTATGAAAACTAATGAAAATTGGCGCTTAAAGTAAATTATTCTTGTATTTATGCTTGATATAAATCTTGTTTTTATAGTTAAATGAATTATAACAATTTAGAACGTTATAGAGTTATAAATGTTTAGTAAAATTACAAAAAAATTTTTTTAAGATGATCGTAACTCCAATTTTTTGGGGGCCAAAAGGTCGCAACTGCCTTATGCTTATTTTAAGCTTATTGTATACAATAACAATATTATTGGTTAGAATTTTGTGTCCTATGCTGTTGGATAGCTAAAGAGTCGTAGTTTATTTATGGGAAGTTTCATTCTTTTTACTTATTGCTAATATGAGGTTTTATTTTTTTTAAAACTTTAAACGGCCGCTCCTCGATAAGTTAAAAATGGAGTTACGCCCTTTTGTCATAGCAGCAACGATAAATGGTTATATGTTTGTAGAAGTTATCAGGACTTCTGAATCGAGTTTTAGTTCAGAGAGCAGCTGATCACACGGAACTTCTTAATTCTTTGAATCAAATTGAAGTAAGTCAACGAAATTATATGGTACCTTTTAAATATTTTAAATAGCTCAGAGACAAAAAACTTCATCGTTCAACATGTTGAAAATGTCTATAGGCAAATAAAATCCAGCTGACCGCGATATTTGCAGTATTGAATCGACTATTGTACAAAAAAAACATTCAAATTTTTTTCACTAAAGCGGATTAATAACAAAGATTAAAAACTGTATTTTAATAATTATTTATCAAATTATTTAATTTGGAACCGAAATGCAGATTTTTTAAGAGCTAAAGTTGGTTAATTTTTGTATATTTTGTGAAAAGGTAGAATTAAAAAAATTCTGCGTTCTTATTTGTTTTTTTTTAAAAGTCATTACCGCACAATTTTAATTGGTCCCCATCTTGTCTGTAATCTAACTTTCAACGTCAGCCAGATATATAATTCAACCTTAAGTTGAGGTGAAAAACTCTTTGTTTAATTCACAGTATAATATGAATATAATATTCTTTTTTTATAAATAAATATTTTTAATAGTTTAATTCAGTTGAGAAACAAATTTGTTTAAAGTTTTAAAATTTAGATTGTTTTTAGGTACATGATTTGGAAGTTCATGTGAAATTGTTGTTTTTAAAAAACTGATAATTTATTCCTAAACTTTTTATAGTTCTTCTGTTCTTTACAAGAAAATCATCACCAAAAAAGCCCTGATCAACTTTTATTACTTTTTTAAGACAAAAATTTAACTATCCATTATGGAAATGTCCATGTTCTACAGTGGTATTTTTACTAAAAGAAATGGGGGAAGCGCAGAACTTCTTTCAAACCTCCTAAATAAATGCGGATATATAATTATTTGTAAAGGAATAGTGTAAAGGTACATGTACCAAAAATTTAAATCGTATACTTCAGATATTAAAAAAATGAGTTCTGCGAACATTCAAAATTTCGTCGTTACTATGACAGAATAACTCAAAATCGTAATCAAATGCTCGTAACTGTAGCTTTTTTTTATCTTTTAACATAGATAGTGCATTTAATTTCGGCACTTTTTTGTTTTTCCAATGTAACTTTTCACTGTATGGCCCGATTTTCATGTTTGATAGCTCATTTTGAAGCTTTCACGATACTGCGTTGCGTCACAAAAGTTTCACTGTACGAAAGTAGTTTTTTTTATTTAATTAAATCAGTTTTAAAAAAAATGGAAAATTGCCGAAATTAAATGTGTGCATTTAATTTCGGCACTTTACAAACAATCGATTGTTTCTCAGTCAAAAAATTATCATTTTAAAAAATTTAAAAGCCTATCATTATCTCCAGACAGTTTTCTTTAATTTAAGCTACTACTTATAATGAAATGTTGGGCAATTTCCTCGTAAAAGATATTTATTTCTTGACGTTTCGAAACCACGACGGGTTTCTTCTTCAGAAAAAACAGACAGGATTCTATAACAAAAATAGAAATAAATAAATAAGGTTATATAAAACATTTTACAAAAACAAATTAATGTCACAAAAACTTATAATAATTCCAGTAAAAACAATAAAACATAGGTAATTTAGTCTAAAACGCGAGTTGTTCAACGTGTAACTGGCAAAAAGTTACAGCTAAAATGCCAAATGGTATCAAAATGAGCAAAATTTGGGAAAAAAGTGCATTTAATTTCGGCACTTTTTAAAAGGACCCCCTTAATCGAGTTTAAGTGCAGTGCTATGACCCCTACACATTTCAACGTTGTCTTTTAACTATTTACAACTACAATTTAACACCCGACCAACAGCAATATGTGTGCCGAAATTACACTATTTTATTTTATAACAATTGCTCATCACAGACGCAACGTAAAAACACGGGGACTAAAAATTGGGAAAATAGACTAAATTTTACTAGGACAATTTAATTTTTAAACCAATTTATTGCGTAATCATGAAATACCCATGTTCTAAAAACGAGTAAGAATTTTATGTTTTATAAATCACAAAATTTCACATAAAAATATCATAACATAACAAATAAAAAGCTCATGGCAGTCATTTACATATAATTAGCTCTCATTTGAGCTATCAAACGTCGTATTCTGTCCATGATTACTAAAGATATAGTTCAAAATCAAAAAAGCCCAATTTGGAAAAGTGCCGAAATTAAATGCACTACCCTACATATACGATAAAATTTCTGAGTCAGAGTAACGTTAATTTTATACTGATTGCGATATTTTTAATGTCGTAGTAGAGACGATTTTTATTTTACCTATTTTTGATCCACCATTCAGCAAAACTTGATACTGAAAACGCCATGCGTTCGCACACAGTAATATTTTTCTCGTTGCACTTTATTCTTCTCTATAATATTTTATTCATTCAAATCAGCGTTTGAGAAGCTTTTTTTACAGTCTACGCAAAGACATAGTTTTCATTAAAATAAAATTTTTTAGTTTAATTTTAGTTGCATCTAAAGGCAAACCAGACTTGACTGGTTTATTTGTTTAGTAAATAAAAAAAGGCCATACAGTAAAACCAATAAAATTAAAAGCACTTTTATTATTCTTTAAGTTAAAGGTTGAGTTCTGGTTGGTTGATATAAATATTAACAAATAGATTTGTTTTGATTGGTTATTGCATGGTCCCTTTCCTGAACAAATAAACCAATCACGTCTGGTTTGCCTTTAATTTTTTGTATTTTGTCTTATCTTTTATTTACAAACCAAAAACCTTTTTTGGTTTATTTAAGAAAATACCAGTCGGTGTGAAAATCGGTTTAATTATTGTGGATAGTGTTGGTTCAGCATTGGCTTTGACTGTCTGGAATCAACAGAAAAAAGGTAATTTTATGTGATGTTTATAATATCGAAGGTGCAATTTTATATTGCATCACCATTGCAATTTTATATTGCATCATCAGTGCAATTTTATATTGCATCACCAGTGCAATTTTATATTGCATCACTAGT
>JASAMX010035089.1:0-31448 GCA_030248175.1 Microlaimidae sp. YZB2_3 | reverse complement strand
AAGTATCTAAAGCCTTTAGTCATTTTTTTCTAGTAAGTCCGGGCTTCTGTTGTGATACATTTTATTGCTACTGCTGATTATTTTTTTTTGTTTTTGGTGTTTATGTAATTTGTAATCCAACTGGGTTGCAATTTTAGATAATAATATTCTATTTTGCTTGTAACTTATCTTGCTAGAAAATAAAATCTTAAATCTTAAATCTTATTGCAATTTTGAGCTTAATATATTGCTTAAAACACTCATTTTGACTTCAACACTTATTTGGGGGTTAATCCCCCAACCACCTCCCCCCATGTGGTCATGTATGATGTAAAGACTACAAACACAAAACAAACACCCGACAACAACACTTTTAACCTTGCAAGCTACTCGCTCACAATTTATTAAACAAAACTTGCTTATGTTTACCGGTGAAAATTAATTTTCACACTTCATAGTTTTGGCCAAAAAATCGCAGGTTTTTTTTGTATGGATATCGAATCTTAGAGATATCAAATCTTATCAAAAACGCAATATGTCAACAAATACTACACAATTTTAACAATCAAGATATAGGAAGAAAGTAGAAAGTTGCCGAACACTTATGGATATTTAAGAAGAAGCTTTCATTAGCTTAGATTTGATGCATTGGCCTGCTCAGGCTAAAACAGGCAGGTTGTCGACGTAGCAGCGTTATATTTTATGAAACACCATCACAAAAGAAGTTGTTACACTCTATTCACCGCTTATTGCTAGCAAAAACTAATAAAACTATAAATACATTATGTTATATGCTGAGTAGATTATGCTTGTAATGACTGTTACCTACTATAATGAAAAATTAGCCAAGTTTTGCCCACCTATAGTCCCGCTAAACGCCAGCATTGCTAATTGTCCGTTGGACCAGCCGAAGACGGCGTGTAGCGACGCCCAGATAGGACCCCACATATTCCACAGATAGCCTAAATGCACAAAAAACATTAGAATAAAGCAAAAAATAAAAAAAAAACAATAAAACAAAAACGATGGAATAAAACAGGCTGAAAAAACTGTCCTTAGTTTCCTTAAGATAAATCCAAAAACAACATGAGGGGTCAAGACTAAGGCATGGGCGCTACGCCCATGCCTACGCTACGCTCCTTGCAACGCTACGTAGCAAGGATATCTAGGAGTCTAGTGTAAACCCCCATTTTTTGGGTTCGCAACGGTAAGAATTTAGGGGTCCAGACAGGCCATTTTTAAAATTTTTCTCGACTTCGCTCCGCTCAGAGCTTGATTGTTCTTTTCTTTTATGTTTGGCATTACAATTAAAAAAGCGCAATGGTTCAATTTTAAATCATATTTTTCAACTTTTTTGTGATTAAACCAGAACTAGTAAGTACGCATCTTCTTAGTTTTTTGGGTTACCCACCTGTACGGAAAAAATTACCGACTATAAGCGGCTAAAAATGAAGCGACGCGTGACGAAGGGGAGCGGGGCGTAAATTAGTTAAATATTATTAGTTGATTTTGCTTTGTTGTTTAGTATCAATTGTTTCATAGAATTACTATCTGTCAATAAATTTAGGCATGGCAAATAGGCAGAAATAAGTAATATATTACAAAATTTGAGAACTACGCGAAGCGAAGCGGAAATTTTTTTTACATTGTTAGGAGTAAATTGAAGGAAAAAAAGTATTTAATAGTTAGGCGTCGAGTGATTAGCGAGAAAGCGAAGCTTTAAAATTTTAGTCTCTGAAGACGGAAAAAATTTAATACCTGGCCACCATTTTAGGGAAAGGGGCCCTTCCCCATGCAGGCATTATCCTCTGTTTCAGGCGAGCCCCCCCCCCGATTACGTCTCTGAACAGGAGAGAAAAAGGTGAAATTACATAAAATATTAAACCGGGGTTAATTCATTTAAGTTAATCTCTCCACTCTGCAATGTTATCTTCGACATAACCTCATTCAAAAAATTTGAAAAGCGGTAAACTAAAGGTGTTTTTTCTGTTGTTATTATACTAATAACCTGAAACTTAACAACCGCATCAGATAAGGGCAGTCTACGTGGCAATCCAAGAATGAGTCATAACAATTAACACAAATTTTTTAATTAAAGGCACTTTATAATTTAACACTGAACTTAATAAGCTAACGAAAAATCATCGTCACACACAATACTGTGACAGTTGCTTTAATTTTAATAATGTTGGTAGAAAATACAAACAAATTTAATAGTGTATAAAGTTGTTATGAAATATTACACAAGTTTAGATAAGTTTCAGGTAATGCAACAACCAAATGATTCACAAATTACACAAAACCAAAAATTGTCAAACTTCGTTGAAACATCAGCACAACAGAACAGGAGTTGTTACATTGTACTTACTATCGTTCCAAATAATATACCGACCAAGAGTAAAAATATAGGACCCAATAGTGCTGAAAAATATTTTTTCCTTTTCATGATATACCAATCAAAATTCTAATTTACCTAATCGTTTGATTTTCTTATATCAGAAAAATTAACGTAGCTGTAAGCAATGTTTTTTTACCTACCTTGCATGAATCCGGAAAGACTGTACAGAACTAGCACGTACCATCGCCTCTTGTACGATCGATAAAGCAAAGGAAGGGAATCAAGATCGTCTGAAATTGCATTCAGCGGCGGATGACGATGCACGTCCATATATATGGAGTTTATGAGTTTGTTTGTAGCCAACTAGCAAAATTTGAAACAATGGTACAATGATGATGAACCTCTGTCGTAATAATAAATGGTGTTCATGTAACGTTTTATTTTTGAATTCACAAAAAAAATTTTAATCAACAGCGAGGATAGAAACATTCGTCGATACGACGAAATATTTCATCCTATTCGGACGGCTGTATGCTAAATTTTCTTGGTGTGGATGTGGAATTATCTAAAATTAAAAGACAAGTAAAAATAAAAAAAATACAAATTAACTGGAGAAATAAAAAGCAGTTTTTTAAGACAAAACACGTATATATTTAAAGCACGTGGAAACAGCATCGTGACGTGACAGCTCAAACTTTGCGTATTTGTGCTTTATTTACAGCTCACATGGCTTACTTACACTGGAACGCACGAAACTTTCCATTTGTTAAAGACACGCTAAACGCTTGGCATCATAGGTGGGCAGGGGGGGTATACCCCCAAAAATCACAGTTTTTGCCGACACCCCCCTCCCCCCTAAAATTTGGGAGTACCCCGGACACCCTTCTAAAATTTGTGGGGTCCCAGTACTAAAACGCTAAAAATGTGGTATTTGAAGTATACCCCAAAAAAAATTTTTGGGACACCCCCCGAATTCGGGGGGTCGAGTATCCCCCAAAAAAGAGAGGCTGCCCACCTATGCTTGGCATTAAAAATAAATTTGTCATAAAATTTTTCATAGTGAATTTATTGCAATAACTGAATGGCCGATAGACGTTGTATACAAAATCATGGATGAACAAGGGGGGAGGAGGTAGGGTGGGGTTCACACCCCCTAGCCTCAAAATTTTGGCCCCTCCCTCCCCCTAATTTATCGAATTTTTTATCCCTGACCCCCTTCTAGAATTTAGAATTGGACCCCTCTCTTCGCCCCCTCGAGAAAATTTTAAGTACTTTTTTATACTAAATTTTCATCCAAAAACGTGAATTTTTAGAACAAATTCATGTTTTTACACCTTTTTTATACCAGAATACCGCTTTTTATTTAATAAAATGTGGTATTATCTTATAAAAAACAATTATTAAACCTTTAATAGTTTAGAAGTATTTTGCTTTAGACATTGGATCCCACCTGACCCCCCTCTAGGTTTCAAAATCTTCCACCCCGGGTCGCCGAAGGCCAAAACCTACCGCAAAAATGAAACGGGAGGGGTTAGGTTAGATTTTGCTTAGGCTTAGCTTAGTTTTTGCTTAGGTTTTGATTAGGCTTAGATTTTGCTTAGGCTTAGATTTTGCTTGAGCTTAGGTTTTGCTTAGGCTTAGCTTAGATTTTGCTTAGGCTTAGAGGTTTTACTTAGGCTTAGACTTAGCTTAGCTTTTGTTTAGGCTTAGGTTTTAGGCTTGAATTTTGCTCAGACTTAAGTTTTGCAAAGGCTTAGCTTAAGTTTAGCTTAGATTTTGCTTAGGCTTAGCTTAGTCGCTGATTTTCTTTACTATTTTTGGGCTAGGTTTTTTCCCTCTCCCCCGGGTAGACCCCCCTAGGGGTGGTGGGTGTTCGACCCCCCTCCTAGATTTTGAAATGTCATTTACCCGGGGTGAACACCTCCCCTAGCTTCGGTGACCGTGTTTATCTATGTACAAAATTATGTTCAAAGTAAGATTTTAAGCTTGGTTACACCAAGAATATATAACACAAGAGAATGTCCGACTGTAAACTAAATTTTTGACCAAAATTTTGCGAGAAAATTCGCACTTTCGAATTCATGTGCGACTTTTCTCGCAAAAATCCGCCATTTTCTGCTAGTTTTCCCGCGCTGCGATTTTTAACACAGTGTTAGTTTTCTTGCAGTTGGGACTGCGACTTTTTTCGCACTCTATACTGCTTTATTTGCACTGCGAGTCTGGCTGCACAACAAAAAAAATAAAAACAAAGCGGAGCGAAAGTTTTGTGTTTAAATGAGTAAAAGTCGTTTTTTTACCTTAAAATGTTAAAACTTTTTAGTTTTAATAAAATAAAGTAACTTTCCAACGTTTTAAAATTAAATAAAACAAGTTTCAAAATGTTCTACTCCATTGAACATGCATACCGGCGTCTGTATTTTATTGTTGTGCATTCAGACTCGCAGTGCTAAAATAATCGCAGTGCGAATAAAGCACCATAAAGTGCAAAAGAAGTCGCAGTCCCCACTGCGAGAAAACTAAGGGCTGGTTCATACTTATGACAAAACGTCCTTTGGACAAAGTCCAAAGGACAAAGTCTTTGGACAAAGTCCAAAGGACAAAAGTCCTTTGGACTTTGTCCAAAGGACAAAATCCAAAGGGAAAAGTCCAAAGGGAAAAGTCCAAAGGGAAAAGTCCAAAGGACAAAATCCAAACGACAACGTATTCATACTTTTGTCCTTTGAACTTTTCTTTTGGATTTTGTCCTTTGGAGTTTGTGCAAAGGACAAAATCTAAGTAGTGTTCATACTTTGTCCGTTTTGGCTTGTCCAAAGGACGTTCTAGCTTTTATAAAATTGTCCTTTGGACTTTGTCCAAAGGACGTTTTGTCATAAGTATGAACCAGCCCTAACACTGTGCAAAAAATCGTAGCGCGGAAAAACTCGCAGAAAATGGCGGATTTTTGCGAGAAAAATCGCACACAAATTTAAAAGTGCGACTTTTCTCGCAAAGTTTTGGTCAAAAGTTTAGTGTATAGTCGGACATTCTCTTGTGTTATATATTGTTGGTTATACCAAGAATATAGTTCACGTCATTTTGATGGTATAAATAAGCTTCAGATTAAGAGGTTACAACTTATTCTAAATCGTAATTTAGGTTTCTTAACACTAGAGACGGACATATTCTTTTCGTGTATGTACCAGCAAACCGGCGTTGGTACAAGAATCATTTTAGAAAACAGTAAGATTAATTTTTTAAAGCAGTAATATAAAAAATGTAAATTTTTTCAGAATTTGAGGCGCAAATTAACACATTTAAACCATACATGGGCAAGTTGGCCCGGAGTGGGGGGGGGGGGTTAAACCCCAAATTAGGGGGAGGGTTAAAATCCGAGAAACGCAAAATACCCATATCGTTTTTTTTCTGGAGTGCATTTTACCCATATCGTTTTTCGATTTTGAAGGAAAAATAGGTTAAAAACACTAATTTTAGGTCAAAAAGCCCTTTTTATTGCATTTTTGAGCTTTTTATTGCTTAAAACATTCATTTTGACCTCAAAACTTAAGTTTGGAGGCAGTTAAAACTCATTTTAAGACATTTTTTTTCTTCATTTTTCCAAAAGGGGGGGGGGGTTAACTTTTTCTCCCCCCCCACTTCTGAGTAGGGGGTACTTTTTGAATTTGGGGGGGGGGGGGTCACCCCCCCCCCAACCCCCCCCCGTGCCCATGTATGATTTAAACTATAAACTGTAACCATAACAATAAAACACGATTTGAACTGGGGGCGACGGCGACCAAACGGTGGAGCGGATTTATAAAGTGCTCTTATCATCTATTATACAACTTAGACTTTTGGCTTTCCGGTCGAGTTATCGGTACTGGATTTATATACCACCAAACTGACTAGTTTATTTTAACAGTGGAAAAGAATTAATTATGTCGAGCTTGTGGCGCAGTGGCAAAAAGTACGTACTGCTTATTGAAGGCCCTCGATCGAGTCCCGACTCAGACACGTTACATTGTTATAATATTGATGTTTGTTAACTTTGTTATATGTAGTATTTGGGTTGCGCAGTTTGTGCAGAGGCCTTACGTATCCTGTTTTATGCGAAATAAATAGAAAGCCTATTAACTTATTACCCCACAGCCTTCGCCTCGCCTCACGGTGTGTTTTGATAGACTTGGTCAAGTTAAAATAGTCCATAAAAAAGTGAATCAACTTTATCTTTATATAGTGTTGTACAAAATTAATACACAAAGTAATACACGTGCTATAAAATGTATACGTAAGTCATGGGTGTAGCCAAAATTTCGGAAAAAGGGGGTCCAACCCTGAACAAAATTTCGGAAAGAGGGTGGAGGGGGGCGCGGCGGGGGGTCCAAATCCCAAACGTTTAAAAAGGGTTAAACTATTTTTTTCGGCGCTTCGCTCGGAATGTTTATTAGCTTGTTTATGCCACTTACTTCATTATTTTCCTGGTATTCAATAAAAATTAGTCCAGAAAACAAGAAAATTTTTTTACAAACAATTTTATACCTTTGAATTTTCGATTAAAAAACATTGACAACTGAAAAAATAAGTACATTTAATTACAGCTGAGCAATGCAAAGTGCGAGAAAATGTTTTTAAAATTACTTCTCTTAATCTTTAAATTTAACCTTACTAACAAACTAAAGGGGGGAGGGGGGGAGGTCCAGCGTAGTCGTATCAAGATTAAAAAACAAAATATCACAAATTTGGAAGTGGAGACGAATTAAAACTTAAGGAATAATGGGGTGGGTCCAGCGTGGTTATATCAAGAATACAAAACCAAGTAACACAAATTTGGAAGGAGAGACGAATTAATCAAGCGCTGAGCGGAGCGAAGCGCAAAAATGGCCTTCTCAGATCCTCAAATTTTTATCCTTGCGGACCCAAAAGGGAGGTCTAACCCAAAATTTTTTCCTTTGCCGACCCAAAAGGGGGAGGGGTCTAGACCTCCAGTCCTGGACCCGCCCCCCTTGGTTACGCCCATGATGTGAGTATAACTTCCCAATTTTTAATAAAATGTTACTTCTATTAACAATTTTAAGATAGCGTAGATTTACAAAAGAATTCTGCTTAAAAAATTGTTAAAAAAATTGTTATCGTTTTAAGAATAAACAAAACAATAAAGAAGAGATAAAAATGTTTAAAGGCATATTCTTTAACCACCTTTTATTTTAATAAAATGCAAACGAACTTTTTTAAATATTTTTATTTTTCAAAATTAAGCAAAATCGTTTATTTCTTGTAATTTTAAAGCAACAGGACTTTGTATGCAAGTTCTTGTACGTTTTCTTGTATGTTCCTGTCTTAGGACGAAATAAATAAATAACAATAATAACAGGACTTACAATTTATCAACTAGACGATTTCATAGTGCAAAAATACAAAAAGTTGCATTTTACATAACTATTATTGTTTGCAATTAGTAGGAAAAACAACTGGATGGAGTCCTATTTTTTTATTGTTAATTTCATTTTCAAATCCCTCTGCGGTGGAGAAAACGTACTGAGGAAGCATCACATGGATGCCAATAAAGACACCATCTAATCCAACAGAGTAAACAAGATCTTCAGTGCTAAGTTAAATGCGCCAATCGTAATTGGAAAGTGATATTAAATTGACTACATAAAATCTGTTAAAAAATGTATGAGACTGAAAAACAATTTTAATCGAGTATATCTCGTTAGCGGCACGGTTGATTTGAGCAAGTTTCGTTAGTGTATAGAATTTATTCTTAGCTAGACATTAACCTAATTATCGTCTGAATCAATCGTACCGCTAAAGTGATATGCTTACCTGAAATTTTTTTCCAGCCTCAATGCTTTTTGAACAGACTTTACTAATTTAGTAGTATTTCTGTTCCTAAAAATTTTATATTTTCTGTTTATAAAAAGATTCCAGTTCGAAAAATGTAATTTAATAATTCCGGTCAGTGGCGTGCCCAGGATTTCATTTCGGGGGGGGCGGTCTGGGGGGGGGTACATACTAACCCTGAGGGGTCTGGGGGGCGGCAGCCCCCCAGAATGGGGGTGCTGGGGGCGAGAGCCCCCCAGCGGGGTCAAGGGGCAGAGCCCCTTGTCAGGGGGGTCAGGGGGGCAGAATGCCCCCCGGGGGGAGAAAATTTTTAATTTAAGGCGCTAAAATACACTAGAAATTTTAATTCCAGATGATAATTAAAACAAAATTTAAGTTTTTTTTTATTCCTATCCATTTAAAACATGTGTTTAAAACGTTAATAAAAGGTTAATAGTGTTTATAGTAGTTTTATTTAACATGTATATGCCTTAACTATTGAGCGGCAAAATCGATTGAAATGGAAAAACAGAGATAAATTGTCAATTTAAACTACCCGCGAAGCGGGGAAAATTTGGTTTTTTGACTATTAATATGCTTTTGGAAGGCATCAGGAAAGTTTCTGTATTAATATTTAAGAAAAAAAATTTTCTCTCCCAAAATTCAAAAAACGTAAGGGTCCCCCCTTACGAAAAAATCCGGCTTCGCCGGATTTCGGGGGGGGCGGCCGCCCCCCCCGCCCCCCCCCCCCCCGGGCACGCCACTGATTCCGGTAAAAATCTGTTTAAAAAAGATTGAGATTAAAAAGTTTTCTAAGTGATATAAATATATATATATCGCTGAAATGAACATACAGATAATTTACACAAAAAGTTAAATATAATATTGATATAATCGTTTAAATTAACGGCCCCGTTAGCGAGATATGCTCTGTCACCTGAAAATTGTTTTCAATCTTAATCATTTTTTATCTCACGCAGATTTATTTTTCGACGGTTTTGAGAAAGCCAATAACTTGTGTAATTGACAATTCACGAATTATGTAAGTACCCACTCCTTTAGTTTATAATTCACACACATGGAAAATAAAATCACAGCCAAAGTACCTAATATTTAATACTTAATTATATCAAACAAAATCCTCGGAAATAGGTAAGTCGTCACATAAATAACTAAACGGTTTATATTACCATACACTGACCAAACTAAATATTGCATAAATACAGCAAATTTATTAGTATACTATTAAAATCGAACATAATAAATATAACTGCACTTCATTCATATCTAGATATTAAAAGAAAAAAATACCGCACAAATACTTTAAACGTAATGAGTCAGAGTCACGTTGATTTCTTGTTATGATGATTGTGAGTTTTTATGTCGTCGTAAGACATTAGTTATGTTCCGTGGAGTTCCGGATCGGATATCTGTGTAACAATACATTAACGCTACAATCCATATTAATTTAGACCATCAAGCAAACTACTCATGGAGTTTCTGCTGCTACTTCGTGTAGTTCTTTCTGTTTCCATTTGAGGCTTAGGCGAAGTTCTAAAATAATAAAAACAACAAAACTACAAAATTACTAAAGAAATTGCACGAAAAAATTTTAAAACAAAATATTTACCTACAATTTGATAAGTAAAAAACAAGCACATATCAAGCATCATTCCAGATAAAACACTTTGCTTAGCAAAATTTGATAGCTCGTTCAGGTTTTCAGGTCTATTATCTATTGACCTTTTTTTAACAACAAACACCGATTTCAACACATATAGACGTAATGTGTGTGTATCTATATGTGTATGTGTTTCCAACTACTCCTCAATCGCCAAACGGATTAACTTGAATAAGGTATCATTGGAAAGCTTATTGTCCGAGAAGTGTCGGGTCAAAATTTTAAACAATTTTTCATGGAAACCTTTATGTTGGACAAGGCATTTTCACCAAAGGGTGACCCTATGAAGTGTGAAATTTGTTTTAGGTTTTACCCCGAATACCCCAATTTTGGCGTTTTTAATACTGGACCCCCCAATTTTTAGGAGAGAGGAATGTCTGGGGTACCCCAAAAATTAGGGGGTTTTCGGCAGTTTTCAGATTTTTTGTGTTTTGTTTTGGGGTGGGGGGGGGGGAAGGGGTGGGGGGGGGGTTAGGGTAACCCCCAATCTCCCTCCTGTCCACCTATGTTAACATCTTCTTTGTAAGGTGTGCCACTTTTGAAACATCAGGACGGCAAAAGTTGCACTGCTCGCCAAGTTATAAATTCTATGACAAACTATAAAATACTGATTGACTTACTTTGACGTATTTTTCTGCATTGGTTTTCCACGACGGCGTCTAAACATTATATTTTGTATTAAATTTTTTTTCATAGCTGAATTCACGTAAGTCAATTACTGCGAAAGCTCCGAAAAACGGAGCTCCACTCCGGGGAACACCACTAATGTCAATATAAACTTTAATTATATCAAACATACAAATAAAATTAGGTCTGATTCAGACCTCTGAGAAAGGGTTCCAAGACTCCTGTGAATTTTTAGGAACGGATAATCCCGGACAAGGGCGTAGCCGCGGGAGGGGGGGAGGAGGGAGGGGTGGTTGTGAAGGGAATGCAGCAACCCCCTTTTTGGAAGAAAAATTTGGGGACAAACAATTTTTCTTTACAAATTGTTTTGCAAACGATCCTGTGTTCAAATTCTAGGAGGAAAGTTTTGAAGTTTTCTTAGCAGTGTACATGCAAAAAAACAAGCAAACAAACAAACGAGCAAACATACCGCTTCGGGACAAAAAGCTCATCATCATCATCATTATCATCCACCGAGTTCCCTTTTTCGATTTTTAATCCGTCATTTTGGTTCGATTGTTCAGTTAAATGCTTTTCAGGCACAATGGCTTTTCGTTTAAGAAGACTTGTCTCTTTTCTTACTTCTTCCACCTTAAAATTGTTTATTACAGCGAAACGAACTGGTAAAAAAACTGGCGTAATCTACCGAAGCACTGCTTTGTACTCAAAGCAAACATTATATTAATGCATACTGTTGTAGCATGGAGTGACTTCTGCTGGCTTAATGTATTTGTTGAAGTCATATTCTTAAATAGCTACGGTTACGGTAAGTTCAAAGGGCAAACTAGCTAGGTAGCGCTAGATTGTTAGTTGCTAAAGAAAATGGGTTGGGTTGGAGATTAGAAGTTAAAGCCTATGATTGCCTTGATTTGGTCAAAAAGCTTTGGTCAAAGTATATTAATCATTATTTTTGGGCAAATTATTGTTACTGAAACCCAGTATAATGAACACTTGAGTTGAGAATGTGTTATCTTTAAGGCTGCTTGACGATTTAAAAGTCAAGTTGTCACTTTTTTTTACAGCAAAAGTGGCGGGCCTGCTATGGATATTCCATATGACCGCCTAATACTCTATACCAACTACACTGTTGTTGGTATAGTTTTAGTAAAGGCGCCACCTCTCCTAGGGGATTCCAGGAAGAAGATGTGAGTTTTATATTCTTCTTTCAGATAATAATCCTTCTTTCAGATAATAATATAAAATAAATAATGTTACTGAAAACGAAATGACCAAAAAACTAAGGTAAACTGAATAAAAAACACTCGCTAAAGTTTCACCTCTTATTTTTCTTCCTACCAACTAATTCCCCTAAAATATACGATCAAGAGTATGCTGGTTAATTATGACAACTACTTTTTCCTTTTCCTCGTCCGTATTTTCCGCGTCGCTGTAAGATTTAGTCTTTCTGAGTGAAGCCAAAGAAGTCATCTGGCCAGGGGCTTTTCCCCTGTCAACCGACGGTTCGCCGCCTGATCCTTGAGAAACTGAAGACAATTGCAATTTCAGTCGCTCAACTAAAAACAAAATGAGAGTATTTTACACGGAAAGCAAAGAGGCAAAAGAAAAAAAAACTAAAACAATTGCTAGGCAAAGAACCGGCGTTCGCGTTTTTGCCTTTGTCCGTTTGCCGTTTTTTTCAAAACGGCGTGGGTTAAATTTTTTATGGTATACTGTCCTCCCAAAACTGTACTTTTATCGTTTTTAGTAGCGAAATTCCCTCCCTAGGGGGAGTAAGTTGTCGGCAGTTTCAAAATTTTTAGGGAGAGAAGGTAATGATCGCCCCAAGTTTTATTTGCCCACCTATCTACAAAAAGTACTCATGTATAAAAAAAAATCTGCACACAGTAAGTTTCACGCGGGTTGGATTCTATCTAACTAACATTTTTTATATCCAGAGCTTTATTCTGGTCTGTTCGAGATGTGGTGTATAGAATCTAATTTTCACGTGCACGTGCAGAACCAAGCAAAATTATCTCTTTAAAATATTTAAATGATTACTTTCCTCTTCGTTTTCGCGAATGCGCTTCTTGTGTGTATTTAGCAAAGCTGTGACCTAAAATAATACGTAAAAAATGTATAATAAACGATTATTAGAGAACCAGTATATTCAAATAAATTAAGAAACATTACTTGGTAGTCGCTAATAAAAAAAACAACTTTATTTTAATGATATTTGGAGAAAAAAACCAAATTTTTGCTATTCAAATATTCTATATATATTTTATAATTACAATAATTCAAACAAAAACCGTTATGTAGATAAAAATAAGGATAATTTTTTTATGTATTGAAACCTGCAAGTGCTTTACTACTGAAAACTGTGCATTAAAAATAACTGGAGAGACCTAAGCAGTGCTGGCGCGTAATCACTAAGTGAGATGCGTGCTCGTTTCGGGAAACGAGCTTTTCTGCCTAAATAATTAAACAGGGTTAAATGTTTTTGAGGATTAGACTTTTCTAATAAAAATTGCTTTATTTTACGTTACATTTTCTTATAATTCGTTTTTTTATATTGAAACTGAATTAATAAGGTACAAAAATTTTACTAAAACATAAATAATACAAAAAAGTTGATTATTACAACAATAATATTTTTTTGCTAAAAGAGGAGTATTCATATAAAACTAATTTCAATTAAAGCAAATTTTGAGAAAATTTTGAACTAGCTAATTTTAACTTAGTAAGTTTTTTTTCAAACAAGTTCTTTAAAACTCCGTGTACTATTATCAGATTTAATTAATTTTTATGTAGAACCCGTTCGACCGAGATGATACAATTATTTTAACGAAATTGAAAGGTTTTAAAAAGGCACAAAAGGTGGCCAATTAAAAAATTATCGGCACAATTTTCCTTTAAAATAATTACAAGAGTTAGAGCTAAAACAGTAATTACCTTTGTAAAAATTGATTTTGTTGTCTTTTTATGCCCTTCAACTTTTTGTATTTCCTAAAAAAAATAGAATGTAGCCAACATGTTAAAAAGACTTAATAGGCATACAATGGGTAGATACATGGACGTGGAGATGGAAGTGTTAATAGCCGTCAATTATCAAAAAAATACAACAAAGCTCAAGAAACACGAGCCTACTTCCGTTGTCTTTATGTTTTCGAAATCCAATGATAAATTGTTTGTTAAGTAAAACTCTCTGATCTCCACTGATGTCATAGGTGTTTTTGGTCAGGTCCGCTAAGGGGGGGGGTCCACCCCCGGGTGGAAGGTCAATTTTTTTAGGGAGGGGGTCCAGGGGGGGGGGGAGTCCGGACCCCCCTGGCTTTTGAGGGTGGAGCGGTCGACGCGGAGTGCGAGATTTCAAATTTAGGGGGGTTTGGGGAGGGGGGTCCGATTTTTTAAAAAAGTCTTAAGTTTTAACAAAATCAGTAATTTAAGTGTTTTTACGTCTAATATTGATTTTTTTATATTAAAACAGCCCATTTGGGCCTAAAAAGTGTAGTTAACACTGTTTTTTACTAAAAAATAGTGTTTTTGACAGTAAATAAAAGATTATTCTTGTAAATTGGCCGGAAGGAAGGGGTGAGGGAGGTCAGCCTCGCTAGAGGGGGGGGGGGCAGGCCGTACCGCTCTCAAATTTCGGGCGGGGGGAGGGGGGCCCTGAACTTTTTTTAGGGGGGGAGGGTAAAAAAACACCTACGACTGAGGTAGCATACTAAATGTTCAAGCATGATTGTTCATTTGTGTGGGGTCCATAATTAGTCACAAACCTAAAAATACCTTGCAACATGCTTTATTTTTATTTGGCTTTTAAAAAATAGGTTATTTTGGCTTTTTCTGCCTTGTGAAAGTCAGGTTTAGTGGGTTTTTCAGGCCTCAACTTTTACTTTATCTGTGACGAACCCATAACTGGACGCACGTGAAATACGGGTGTCTGAAAATTTGATTCCTAACATTTTGATCGCCGCACATTATAATCCCCAATACAGACCTGTGCACTGCCCCCCCCCCCCCGGGGTTAAAACGGGGGGGGCAATTCCAAACCGGGGGGGGGCACGGGGGGGGCAACTTTTTTGAAACGGGGGGGGGCAATAAATTGGGGGGGGGCAATAAGGGGGGAAAGAAAAAAAGAGAAAAAAAAGAGAAAAAGAGAAAAAAAGAAGGGAAAAGGGAAAAAAGGGACAAAAAAAGCGGAAATAAGGTAAAAATAGGTCTAAAATGGCTTAAAATACATTGAAATAGGCTAAAACTGCAAAAAATTCGCGATGATGGCGTCATCATAGGTCAAAAATGGCGTCATATTTTTAGGGTACTTTTTCATTTTTTGGGGGGGGGGGGGGGCAATAAAACGGGGGCGGGGCAAATCCTCCAATAAAACGGGGGGGGGGGCATTTTCAGACCGTGCACAGGTCTGCCAATATGATTGGTGCGCAGTTAATTTGATAAATCTTGCTTGATTTTTAGGTTTCGCTTAGGCTTCGGAAAACGTAAGACTTTATTTTCATGGTGTATTCCTAACAGCGTTGTCGAACCATTAAGTTGTCGTACTTCCGCGGATTAATTGCGAGGAGATAAAAAATGCTGGGAATTGAATTTCCTAGAATCGAAATATAATATGAAACACTTGGAGATAGAACAAAAACAACGGATACCGCGAGGAAGACTATACGAATATTTAAAAAATTCATTATAATATATTGAATAAAAAATAATATATTGAAACTAAATACTTTCATATAAGAGTCTCGCTCATTTTTATATCTAATAATATCTTCATCCTTTCGGGAAACAGTTTCTGCGTAGATTTTCGCTTTGAAAGTCGATGCTGCCAAATAGTCTAGCCAGAGTTTTTGGGTATCTTCACAAGCTAGAAGGTCTACAGAACCCATTGTCCACTATAACAATAATATTCTAAACAAATAAACTGTAGTCATAGATGAACAAGGGGGGGGGGTTAGGGTGGGGTCCACCCACCCCCCTAGTGTAGAAATTTTGGGGGCCCTCTTCCCTGGAAAAAAATCCAGGGGGCCCTCCCCTCCCCCCAAATTTTCGAATTTTTTACCCCTGACCCCCCTCTAGATTTTGAAATCCGATCCCCCCTCTCCTCTCGAGAAAATTTTAAGTACTTTTTTTATACTAAATTTTCTTCCAAAAACGTGAATTTTTTTACACAAATTCATGTTTTTACACCCTTTTTATACCTGGATATCGTTTTTTATTCAATAAAAAGTAGTATTAACTTTTAAAAAAAACTAGTATTAAACCTTTAATGGTTTAAAAGTATTTTGCTTCGGAAATTGGACCCCACCTGACCCCACTCTAGGTTTCGAAATCTTTCATCCTGGGTCGAACCCCCCTAGAAAGCTAGGAGGGGTTAGACTTCGACCCCCCCCCTAGGACCCCCCTCATAGATTTTGAAATGTCATTTACCCGGGGTAAACACCCCCCTCTGGTTTTTTGACCATGTTCATCTATGACTGTAGTACCCAGACCTGTGCACTGCCCCCCTGGAGGGGGGTTTTATTGGGGGGGGGCAATTACAAAACGGGTGGACGGGGGGAACTTTTTTTTGAAACGGGGGGGGGGGAATAAAACGGGGGGAGAACAGGGCAAAAAGAAAAAAGAAGACAAAAGGGGAACAAGGGACAAAAAAACCGAAATTAAGGTTAAAATTTTGCGATGATGCCGTCATAATAGGTCAAAAATGGCGCCATAATTTTAGGGTACTTTTTCATTTTTGGGCGGCGGGGGAGGGGCAATAAAACGGGGGGGGGGGTCAAATCCTCCAATAAAACGGAGGGGGGGAATTCGGAGACCGTGCACAGGTCTGAGTACCACTATCGAGATATGCTTATCTGAAAATTTTTCCAGCCTAAATCATTTTTGACAAGACTTCAATGACGTTTCCCGGGCTTCCGCTCTGAATTGCTCTTACTCCGGCTCCACGTTATGTAACCCTTGTTTTCCGAAACTCAGCTTATTTACGTATTAATTTCATAAAAAATCTAAAAAGTATTAACGTAAATTATTTTATCAATTTTTTTTGTAATCTAATTTTTGTTAAACTTAAAAACAATAAGAAAAGTGCACACAATGCGTACACATTAAAACTTGAAATTGCTTAATATATAAGGCCCGATATATAAGGCCCGGAGTTTTAAGGCTTCCGCCGCTTAAAATGGCCGTAGCTTTGGAGCATGGTATTGAATGGGAGGAGTACTACTACTACTACCATTATACATAATTTACTATTATAATTGATAAATTCAAACAAACTAAACTATTTACTTTTCCGCAGACAGTGTTTTCCAACATTTTTTTCCATACAATCTAAAAAAATATAGCCTGTGTGTAACAACAATGATAACATAGGCATGAGAAAAAATTCAAGTAACATATGACGCCGAAAAAATGATTTATCTATACGATAGTTACGGTAGTTATATTAGTCTATAATTTACGGTTTTACGATAATTATATGAGTTTATAATTAAAGCTTAAGTATGCGCTTATCCAGATGTTTTACTAAATTTATTTTTTGGGTTTATAACATGTATCGACTTAAAATTTTTTTCAAGTGCCTATTCATTTTCTACGCACAATGCAAAATTGTATGACTAGCACAGATAACAATGAGGCGCAAAAAAGTGAAAAAGAGCTAAACGTTATTGATTTTTCACAATACTATGCATAAAATGCTAATAATGCTATTGATCGAAAAATTAAGTTTTAGAAAAAATATCAGAAAAAAAGGCAAAGGAGTAAGAATTTATAAACCTAAAACATATAATATTACTCATCTTAAAAATTAAAAACAAACATTACATTAAAAAGGTTATCATGATGAAATTAATAAACAAACTAAAAAAGATTCAGACTTAGGTTTAAGTCAAGTTCTTCAAGCCACCAAAGTAAGACCTTAAAATCGAATTAAACTTTATCATGAATTTATTTAATGATTATTATTGTCTTCAAGAATGCCAGAAAAACCTTCACTTTACTAAGACTTATTTGTTTTAATTGTCTAGAGACTATTTATAGCATTTCAGATAGAAAATAGATTACAATACTTTAGATAGACCATGATATTTGCCTGGATATACTCCGAAATAGTATAAAGCAACGTGATTCTATCTCATTCTAACGTTTAAAGTGTTAAAAATTATGAAAAAGTCACAGATACAAACGTTATATGACAATTCTCACTCATTCTGTCATAGTAATCATGTGTGTAGCCGGGGGGGGGGGGGCTAGGGGGTCTAGACCCTACATGGGCACGGGGGGGGGGGGTTGGGGAAGGGTTAACAGCCCAAATTCTGAGAAGGGGGGTTTAACTAACCCCCTCCCCCACTCAGAAGTGGGGGGGAGAAAAAGTTACCCCCCCCCCAATTTTGGAAAAATGAAGAAAAAAAGTGTTTAAAATGACTTCTAACTGCCCCCAAACTTAAGTTTTGAGGTCAAAATGAATGTTTTAAGCAATAAAAAGCTCAAAAATGCTATAAAAAGGGCTTTTTGACGTAAAATTATCGTTTTTTACCTATTTTTCCTTCAAAATCGAAAAACGATATGGGTAAAATGCACTCCAGAAAAAACAACGATATGGGTATTTTGCGTTTCTCGGATTTTAACCCCCCCCACTCCGGACCAACTTGCCCATGTATGGTCTAGACCCCCCCCTTTGGATCGGCAAAGGGAAAAATTTGGGGTTAGACCCCCTTTTGGGTCGCCAAGGATAAAAACTGGAACGGCCTTTTTTTTAAAAACTTTCTCGCGCTTCGCTTAGTTCAGCGCTTGATTAATTATAATATAGTCTCCACTTCCAAATTTGTGTTACTTTGTTTTGTAATCTTTGTATGATCACGCTAGACCCACCCCATTCTTAATGTTTCATTGGTCTCAACTTCCAAATTTGTGTTACTTTGTTTTTAAATCTTGATACGACCACGCTGGACCCCCCTTTAGATTGTTATATAGTGGTATTAAAAATTAAAAGGTTAGGAAATTAAGTAATTTTAAAAACATTTTCTCGCATTTTGCATTGCTCAGCTGTAATTCAATGTACTAATTTTTCTGTTATACTGTACTCATCGAAAATTTTAAGGCATCAAATTGTTTGTAAAAAATTTTTTTTTGTTTAATAGGCTTATTTTTATTGAATACCTAATATAAAAATAATGAAGTATGTGACATAAACAAGGTAATAAACACTCCGCGCAAAGCGCGGAAAATTTTTTTAGCCCTTTTATAACGTTTAGGATTTGGACCCCTCTGGACCCACCCCCTTTTGGAAATTTTTTCAGGGTTGGTCCCCCTTTTCGCAATCCTGGCAACGCCCATGATAGTAATCACGCTATGTTTTTACAGAGGTTTTTTGAAGGAGTTTTTCACGACACTATAAGAAAAAATTCATTTCAAGAAAATCGACTTATTTAACGGCTAATAATTCCTAAGCGTAAGACGTAACCAGCCCGATTTCTTTGTCTGAAACCTACTTTTTTAATGTAACATTCACCTATCGTATTGGTAAAGTACAAAAGTTAAGTGCAAGTTGGATGAAATAGAGCTCTGTAAACTTTTATTTTCTATATTTTCTAATGTTTAATTTACACGTATGAGTCATAACCGAGTCAAGTTAATTTAATTCGGGTTTTTACGGTAGGATTAAGGTGTAACAAACAAAAAGTATGTATAACCTCATGTAGTTTATTGTATAAATTTATTAAACAATTTGTCATTGAAAATGAGACATTCACAAGAAATTGACTGTAAAAAAGGTAATTATTTAAATGGCATTTTAAAATTATTATTTAAACAGAATAAAATTCAATTCAAATGTTACTTTTGAAATCCCATTTAAATGGCACGTTGTTTTACAGCCGATTTCGGTCTAAATATCCGATTTTTCTCGTTTTTCTTGTCGATTATGCATTTCTTATTATATTATTTGTAAATTATACCTGGCTGGCCTCGTAAGTTTGTATAGGGGACATGAGCGGACCAATTAAAATTGTGCGGTTATTAAGTTTTTTTAAAAGAATTTTCTCTCTTTCTCACAAAACACTTTAGCCATAAATGGGCAGTCTCTCGGATTTTTTTTGGGGGGGATGTTCGACCCCCCAAATTTGGGGGGGGGCGAAAATTTTTTTTAGGTTATACGCCAAATACCCTATTTTTAGCGCTTTTAGTACTGGGACTCCCCAAATTTTAGGGGTCGGGTGTACGGGGTACCCCCAGGGAGGTATAACCCCCCTGCCCACCTATGACCTTAGCCCTTAAAAAAATTGGATTCTTGTTCTAAATTGAATAATTTGATAAATAATTGTTAAAATATGGTATTTAATTTTTGATATTAAACCGTTTTTGGAGAAAATTTTAAAATTTTTTTAAAATTCTAGTTAAACAGTCTATTCAATACTGAAAATCATTGAAGTCAACTAAATTTGTCACCAATTCATGTACATACTTTGAAATTTTCTCCGTTCTTTTTAAATTCACAGAAGAGTTTTTTGCCACAATTTCCACTAAGCGCGGATGCTGTTTCTTTAACGTATTCTGCAAAATTTTCTTCCATTTTCGCTTCTTGTGCTAAGGAACGGAGCTTGGATTCCGAAACTAAATAAGTTAACGCGGATTATTGCCAGCTAATTTTGGGAGCCGCAATTTAGCATACTATGGTTAATCACCCTGCAACCCCCCAAAAAAATGAGGAAAAACGCCCCACGCAACACTAAATTTTACGGAGTAACACGAAACACCAAATTTTAGAGAAAGTGTCGGCAGTTTTAAAATATTTAAGTAATACAGCTAGCTGCCAGTCCAATCCGCGACCACTTTGATATTGATAGAAATGTGCTATCAAAAATTAATAAACAAAATATGGGTCTTGTTTAGACACATTTACTGATTTGATTAAGGCACGCTCTAGTCTATATAAGGGCCTTTTAACTTAAAAGGAAGGCAGTTCTACAATAGGATAGTACTAGCGTAGCCAGTAAAATTGACTATGGTTTTAATTAGCCAGGCCTAATCTGCTCCAATAATTATAAAAGGTCTTAATTAGGACCCTAAAACATCATTTTAACTCACTTCAACAAAAATTATGCCAAAATTGTGTTAATTTTAAAAACTAAATTGAGACTTTTAGTTTCATTGTATTCATAGGTGAGAAAAGGGGGGGGGGGTAGGGGGGGGGTCCACCCCCCCCTGGCCTCGAAATTTTGGGCCCCTCCCCTAGAAGAAAATCTAGGGGGCCCCCCTCCCCCCAAATTTCCGAATTTTTTACCCCCGACCCCCTCTAGATTTTGAAATCTGACCCCCCCCTCGGGAAAATTTTAGGTACTTTTTTATACTAAATTTTCTTTCAAAAACGTGAATTTTCATCACATATTCATGCTTTTACACCCTTTTTATACATGAATATGGCTTTTTATTCAATAAAATGTAGTATTATCAAAGTGGATATCTATAGTTGTCCAGCGTCTGTCTGCAGCGTGCTCCATCTTCTGCGGCGTGCGGCTTCTGGCGGCTCGGCTCTGGCGGCGTGCGGCTTCTGGCGGCGTGCGGCGTTGGTTTTTGCCGCGTTGGGCTATAAAAAGAACAATTATTAAAGTTATTATGGTTTAAAACTGTTTTGCTTTGGACACCGGACCCCACCTGACCCCCCTCTAGATTTTAAAATTTCGCACTCCGGGTTGACCCCCCCCTAAAAAGTTAGGGGGGGGTCCGGACTCCCCTGGGACCCCCTTCCTGGAATTCAAAATTCGATTTACCCCGGGTAACCACCCCCCTAGCTTCCCCGACCGTGCTCACCTATGATTGTATTCATACAATTCCTGACTTTTTCTCTTTAAAATCAAAAAGGGTCGATTTTTGTTACAAAAAAGTATAACAATTAATTTTGTAGAAAATAGATTTTTTTGACAGCCTTAATTAAGGTGTGCCCGAATTAGCGGTATGGAGAATCACGACGATTCATTACACAAAGGTCTCGAGAAAAATTTAAAATAATTTGTATAAGACCGGAAAAAAATTAGGAAGAAGAAAGTATTTACAACCAACTGTTTAGAATAATTGTTTTATGTTTAATTGTAATTTTCGTGTATTATAATCTTGCTTTTTCCGTTAATCAAAGTTATATTCAAATTATTTTTAAATCTTCTCAGGACCTTTGTGTACATTGAATTATTTGTCGTGATTCTCCATATGTGAGAAAGGGGAGTAGGAATTGCTCCACCGCCCTAGCTGCAAAAACTGGTAATTTAATTAGTAATTAAAATTACTATGTTTTGCTGCTTTAAAAATTGGGTACCCCTAGCTTGAAAGAGAGGTTCCCGCTAACATGAAATTAGACGGGAAGATTTTCGTCTGTTTCAAGGGTTTTTTAGAGTATTTTAACGCTCCTGTTTGTCCACCGGTACCAAAAACTTTTGTTATTTTTTTGTTTTCTTAACGCAATCTCCATTATATAGAATGAGTGTGATTCTTCACATTACACAATAAGAACTCTATGGGCCAGTGCAGTGATATACATAAGGAGAACCTTGTTAAAAGATTAAAGAAAAAGAAAGAGTATGTTATGATTAATAAATTGTAAGCTGTGAAGAAAGGAAATACCGGAGCAATAACAAAATTATAGACATTTTTTAAATTTGGAAATTATAGCTACAAATACTAAACGTTTAGGCGTTAAACAAAACAGTAACAGAGCCCTAGAAAATCCTTTGGTATAAAAGCAAAATAACAGCACACTCATAGCGCAAAATTTTATTACACTTAAAAACGAACCTTCGGCGGTCCAAATTTGGTGAAAGGCTCCGTAGACTGCAAGGTTAAATCCCACTGTTCTAAACGCTCGCTTTTTCGGCTCGAATTTGACGTAGTATCTGTCATTTTCACCTAATTTTTATACAAAAACCAATAATATACAAATTTCATGACGTTAATTTAACAATTTATATGATTTCTGATCTTGTTTGTAAAATATGCCACAAATTACCAAATGGTATCGTTGTTTATATCATCTTGCATTATAATGGAATCAACAACCATTATTGAGCCAGTACAGCATGATATAACTTAATGGCTACCTCTGGAAGGATTTAGGGGAAGAGTATTTTATTAATATTGAACACTATTAAATATTAAATTGACTTTGCATATGATGAAACCTAAAAAGTCATTTTATAATTTTAATACGCACATTAAGACTAGTTAAGCAACTAGATTTAGTAGTATGTATACAGATTAACTATTCACTTGAATAAAGAAAATGAAGCAGCTCACCTGATTAACTGTCAAAAACCTGACTGACCACTTGTATTAACTCCGCTTCAGTTTCGTAATAGATTTTTTTGGTATGATTGGTTGTTGTATTGATTTTAGATTATATTGAAAAAAAGTTTGAATGGTTTTTATTTTGGTTAGTATTATGGTTTTAAATATAGTGTTTTAGCCCTAATACCCTTCCCCCAGGAACGTAGCCAGGGGGGGCGGGGGGGGGTGCGGCCGCCCCCCCTGAAACGGTCGGACAGGAGAATAAGAATAGTGGTTGGGCGGGGGGGGGCGGCCGCCCCCCCCCCCCCCCCCCCGAAATGGTCGCCAGATAGTAAAATTTGGGGGTTTTCAGAGGCAAAAATTTCAAAATTTTCTAGCACCTCGCTAATCGCTCGGCGCTAACCTTTATAATAGTTTTCATACCCCAATGGAGCCCCAAAAACCAAAAATTTGTTCCGCTTCGCGTCGCTCAGCGGTCACTTTCTATAGTATACATACATATATATCTCGTTATTTATGTTGCCTGATGCTAATGTTATTTTAAAGTTAGTACAATAATTTTTATAAGTAAAAGTACTACACAGAAAGCAAAACAAACAATCATATTGGTTGATTTATGTACCTCCCCCCTCCTAAATTTTCCTGCCGCTTATAGCATTGGCTCGGATTTTTTTCATATAGGTAGGTATCCTAGAAAACATGGAGCCGAGATGCTGCTCATGTGCTTTGGTTTAAAATGTGGGTTTAGCCAAGGGGTCTGAAACTAAAGTCTCTAAATTCCTTTTTTGTAAAATCCAGGCTCTGTCAATGTGTGCTTATGTAATTTTTAACAAAGAAAACATGTTTTTACCGCTAAAAACATTAGATAATAGGTTATTAGACCAAAAACAGTGTATTATACAGCTTTATCTACGTTTATCCCTGCTTTTTTAACGTTTTCAAAAATTAAGGGGGGGCTCCGCCCCTCCCCCCAAAATTTCGGGGGGGCGGGGGAGTCCCCCTGAAATTTTTTTTGTACTAAAATCCGCCCCCCCAAAATGAAACTCTGGCTACGTCCCTGCCTTCCCCCTGTACTGCTCTTTACCTACTTTGAGTGCCTAAATAAATAAGCAACTCAAGCATTTTCGGCACTTCCCGGGA
This sequence comes from Microlaimidae sp. YZB2_3, assembly GCA_030248175.1. Taxonomy (NCBI): domain Eukaryota; kingdom Metazoa; phylum Nematoda; class Chromadorea; order Desmodorida; family Microlaimidae; species Microlaimidae sp. YZB2_3. The sequence continues at coordinate 7,623 of JASAMX010035089.1, read as the reverse complement.
AATGGATCCAAGGGTCGGCCACCGCAGGGAGATTACCGTGGAACAAAGCCACGACATCATTCTTTGTACTGCATAATTTGTAATTGTAATTTGTATAAAACAAGTAAAAAACAAGTTAGTATTACCTTTTAAGACATTATTTTAGATTGAAAATCTATTTTAGATTTTATTTTAATTACGTTTATACATTACGAATGAAGGCAGTACATAGGTACGGTACATACATACATGATCTTATTAATTGTTATATATTTTATTGTAATCAGAATTATACTATTATTAAAAAATAAAAGATGAATACTTTTTGTTAACCAAATAACTTAACTTATCACATCATTCTTTGTAGAAGGTTAAAAATAATTTGGTATTATGCGGAATGTATTTCCAAAAAATACATTTATAACTATTTCCAGATGAAACACTGGTGGGAGTGACACTTTTTGACTAGTCTTTTGATGAAAATACCCACAATTGATTATAAGTAGAAAAAACATCCAAAGTAAAATATTTCCTAAATCATTAATTCAGTCTTACCATTGTTTTCTATTTCCCAAGAAGTGAAATCAGGGAGTTCTGTCATAATGCAGAAGTCGCCCACTTGAAACTTCATTAAATAAATAAAGAACTTAAATGATATAAAACCAAAATTTTTATACAAAAATGTTTTACGAAAGTTTAAAAATAAAAGCATTCTTCACCTCCTAAAAAATTCAATCATTTTTTCCACTTTTTTTAAATTTTCCGGGGGGCTACCGTTTTTCTCCCCCTACTATGAGTGGAGGGAGGAAGGTGAGTTAAACCATAGATGGGCAAGTTGGGTTGGTGTGTCGGTGGTTACAGCTGGAGGGGTGGGGGAGAGCTTAAAATTCCAGAAACGCATTTTATCCATAGAGTTTTTTCTGGAGTGCATTTTACATTACTTATGTCGTTTTTTGATGTTGAAGGAAAAATAGGTAAAAAACGCTAATTTTAAATAAAAAAACCCATTTTTTTTACCAAAATCATATAATGTAACGTCAAAAGAATGCGTCACTCCTGTGTAAGTGAGAAGGGCGTATTCAATTATAATAGCATATTATTTAAAATAAGCCTTTATAATACCATTCCCACGATAGGTATATTTGCTATTTTAATTCATGTGAATTCCTGTAGAGAGTATGTAATATTGGGATAACTTAATATTATTCTGAATTTCAAAAAAAATATGAATAAAAACATTTAAATTCGGCTTCGGGAGTATGTGATTATAATGGCATATTATTCACAGAAATTCACGTGAATTAAAATGACGAATATACAATTATAAAAACGCCGCAGTAAGTTCCGACATATTTTACGAACATTTTTTCGTTTTATTATATTGTTAATAATAATCATTCAGGTATAGAAAAGGTGTAAAAATAAGAATTTGTTTTCAAAATTTACGTTTTTGAGGAAAAATTTAAGATGTACCAAAATTTCCGAGGGGGATTTAAAATTCTTCTTGGAGAATGAGGTGGAAGATCAGGGTGAAAAAATTTGGGGAAAAATTGGGGAATTTTCGGTCTAGGGGGCCCAAGTTTCGATAGCGGAAGCCTGGACTTCACCTCCTCCTTCCTTTTCATTGACTGGTTACAATTACTAAAACTTTTTTCGGTTAAATTTCCAATTATTTTCACCTAATTATAACAATAAGTTTTTACCGTTTTATATAATGCTCTGTTCGCGTTTTTGTGTGTTTGACAATTTTTAATGAAATTTTTTTGCAATTAAAAAAAACCCTCACAGGGTAATTTAAATAGCGGAAGGCACAAAGCTCTACTTTTACTTCCTATTTTTGTCACAAAACAAGGTGATAATAACTATAAAGTTTTCTTAAAAAAAAGTAAGCATGGCTGATCATTATGATTAAAAAAATAAAAATAGTAACCATAACCAATAAAATTACAGCAATTTAGCGCCATTTATTTTACCAATCAGATTTTACAAGTTATAGGTTGAATGTAGATTGATATAAGTGGCTCAAAACTCCTTTATACTATTTTTATTTTGTAAACAAATAAACCAGCAACTTTTGGTTTGTCTTTAGTAATTGCATCTGCATTAGTGATATGCCCCGGAACCCCGAGCTCCGGAGCCACCCCAGGAGCTCCGCGCTTTTTTGTACTAATTTCGTAAATAATTAAAGAGTGAAGTCATATTATTATTTTGTCAAATTTAATTTGCTAATTAATTTTTTTCAAAACTTATTTACTACGCTAGAAATAGTTTTAAAAATGAAGATAGAGTAATTTTAAATGTATTTAAAGCTTCCCCGGAGTCCTTCTGCTTAAAATGGCCGGAGCTCCGGAGCATGATATTGGGAGTAGGAACATCACTAATCTGTAAGTATGTTTCGAATGTAGTAAACACACTGGAACACACCGAAAATTCAAATGTAATAAAAAGTTTCATTTTAAGTCTGTACAGTTTATTATCAACAATATTTATAAAAATCATAATAATAAAATCACAAACATACAAGGCTCACACGTGACAATTAAAACTCTACCAACATTTCACACAACTTATTTATATAAGTTTTCAGAAACAAATTGTCAGAGTTCACACTACTTTTTTAAGTAGGTTTAAATTTATTTAAAATAAAAACATTTATGTATAATATCACTAGCCCAGATGAACGTTTTAAAATTTTAAATCAATATTATAATAGTTACTTTTCAGTTATGCAGAACTTTCATAGCATGTAAATTGGGCGGAAATTTTTAACGGTATCATAACATAAAAATTTGAAGCTACAAATATTCTCTGGAACTCTGAAACTAAGGACTCCGAGGAGTCAAGTTGTTGTAGTATACACATTCTGTGGCCATAATATTTTTTTCGCACAAAACATTTTAAAAAAATCAGTTTTACATTAATAAATATTTAAAAAAATCGACATCCAGCAAAATAAAAAAGAACACTTTTTCGTCCCTTTTTAAGCGGCAGATTATTTACGTATTTTTTTAAAAACAAATCATTAAATCAAAAAATATCATCATAAAGAATATTATTAAAAAATATCATAAAAAATATCATCATAAAGCTTTGATTTTTCGGTTTCGTTTCGGCAGAAAAAATTGACTCTGTACAAAGTTAAGAATATTATGTTTTTAATTTTTAAAAAGTAAAAAAATACTATTCGTTCGCATTTTTTGTTATTGCGTTTGACTGGATTCCACCAAATAATGTTAGAAAAGGCGAAAAATTATTTTTCTGAAAATATTTTACCAAAATGCATTTTATTACGAATATTTCCACAAAATAAAACACGAAAAGTACCGAAAAATTTAAATAGTTATTTTTTGTTTAGGCACACACGTGCTTAACACGCATGCCTATAAATATCGCGCAGCGTTTGGTTTGCACTAAAATAAGAACAAAAGAACAGTAAACATAACGTGGATTTGATTTTTAGCACAATAAGCTCTTATTTTTTAGCAGCACTGGTCGTTAACAAGCTGTTAAATACATGTTATGTAAAAATTATTAGGCAAACAAAATGGGGAGCTTAAAAAGTTTTAAAAAATGATGAGAATGTTTATTTATGAATTTTAGGGAGTGGGATTTCCGAGACTAGAAGTGGACCCGTTTATTTTATCTTTATGGTTTATGGTTGAATTATATTGTGACCCCGTAATTTTGTATGGAGAGACATGAAAGGGAATATTAAAATTGTTCGGTCATGACGTTTTTTAAGCGAATTAGAATGTAGTTTTTTTTGTTTTTGCCTTTTTACAAAATTTTTTGAAAACAGAAATATTTTGGTTTTGAGCACTTACTGAGTTGTCCGCTTATTTACGCATTCAAATTAAACTCTGATTTTATTTTTTGTGCACTCACAACAATCATTTTTATATCACACCCAAGAATGTAGTTAGTTGACTTCAGAGTAAAAACGAGTATCGTTTAGCTACCCACCGTTTAAAGTCTTTACGTTATCGAATTTAAAACGATGTAAATTCTGCTCAATTATACTGATCAAAATTTTCTGACAGTGGTAGCAACTGTCCAGTTAAGTGTCCATATAATTAGCTTCGGAATTTGAAGAAAAATCAAGATTTGACTGTTTGTTCACACCGGATAACGTAGATAAATGTAAACGTAGCGTCACTTGGTGGTAACATCCTTAAGGACTCATATTTTGAGGCTGCTGATTGGCTAACAACATATTGATATTCTGTTGCTGCTGATTGGCTAGTAGCATATTTTGAGGTTGTTGATTGGCTAGTAAAAGGTCAGGCATAGGTTCGTCAGTCACATTCTCCTCGAATCCTTAGAATTTAATCGCTTGTCAACGACAGCTACCCTCTTATGCGCTTGGCAGCCAATAACGGAAGATCTCAAATCTCAAAAAACTGGTCGATTTAAGAGATAGGTAATTGTGTTTAGAATGTATAGAGTCAGATCGCAGCAATCAATATATCATACGTAGGCGAGGGAGGGGCGGTGGTTATTCGTTCCCTTAAAAATCCGAAATTTCTGACTTTACCCCTTCCTAAAATTTAGTACGAGTACCGCGGACACCTCTCCTGAAAATTTGGGACTCTAAGTATTAAAAACATTAATAATAGGGTTTTTGAGAAATACATTCAAAAATTTCTTCAAGTATACCCTCCAAGTCGTAAGGTATGCTACTTTCTTTACTTATATTTAAAATGTATAAGATAACAAAAAATGTGCAATTCCTAAGCATAAATTGACGACGGAGTAAAAATGTTAAAAAAATTAAGTTGAAAATTCGCGTGAATTAAAATAGAAAATATGCCATTATAATAGGAGTGCTATTGTAGCAGGCCTATTTTGAAAATATGTCATTATAATAGCATGCACGAACACCGTCCTCTCTTTTTACATTTAAAAGTTTGCACATTTGTTGAGCAGCTTCCAAAAGCTCGATGAAATACTTTTATAGGTGCAATTCTAATCTTAAATTCTGAAAGGCTGCTTTTTAAATTTTGTCATCTGAAGTTGGTTGCAAAAAGCAATATTTTCGTTTTATTCATATGCGTGTTAACACAGCAAAATTAATAATTACTTTTTTTACTTGTTTTAAGACGAATTCAAAACATTTTCAACATTATTACGCCTTTTAAATGCTTCACCCAAGTCAGCGTTGCATCGAAAACCTAATACCTAATTACCGCGTGTTAGGGTATCTGACTTAATTTCGGCCAGACCTTAATTTCGGCCACCAATTTAGGCTGTTAGAAAACTGGCTTATTTTTAAAACACAAAAGAACTAGCACAAAAGTAACTGGATTAATGTTGAATAAAGTGTTTTTTGCAAAAGTTTTTTATTTTTGTTATTCTGCATTATCAACATTTTCATACAAAAAGTGAATTTTTTTGATTTTCTTGATTTTTGCTTTGTGTTTAAACTGCATCAAATTTAGAACGAAGCACTATATAACCTTCAAATCAGGGACGTAGCCAGGGGGGGCGGGGGGGGCGGCCGCCCCCCCCCCCCCTCCCCGAACCGGTCGGACAGGAAGAAAAATAAGGATAGTGGTTGGGCGGGGGGAGGGGCCGGCCGCCCCCCCGAAATGGTCGCCAGATAGTAAAATTTGGGGGTTTTCAGAGGCTAAAAATTCAAAATTTTCTAGCGCCTCGCTAATTGCTCGGCGCCAAACTTTAAAATAATTTTAGTACCCCAATGGACCCCCAAAAACCAAAAATTTGTTCCGCTTCGCTTCGCTCAGCGGTCACTTTCAATAGTATACATACATATATATCTCGTTATTTATGTTGCCTGATGCTAATGTTATTTCAAAGTTAGTACAATAATTTTTATAAGTAATAAGTACTACACAGAAAGCAAAACAAACAATCATATTGGTTGATTTATGTACCTCTCCCCTCCTAAATTTTCCTGCCGCTTATAGCATTGGCTCGGATTTTTTTCATATAGGTAGGTAGGTACCCTAGAAAACATGGAGCCGAGATGCTGCTTATGTGCTTTGGTTTACAATGTGGGTTTAGCCAAGGGGTCTGAAACTAACGTCTCTAAATTCCTTTTTTGTAAAATCCAGGCTCTGCCAATGTGTGCTTATGTAATTTTTAACTAGGAAAACATGTTTTTACCGCTAAAAACATTAGATAATAGGTTATTAGGCCAAAAACAGTGTATTATACAGCTTTATCTACGTTTATCTCTGCTTTTTTAACGTTTTCAAAAATTCAGGGGGGCTCCGCCCCCCCCCCCCCCCCGAAATTTTTTTTTGAATCCCCCAATTGCCCCCCCCCCCAAAATGAAACTCTGGCTACGTCCCTGCTTTAAATATCTTCTATTTAAGGCTAAAAGTTGTTAATTTTCATGTTTTGATATTTTCCTCAAAATCATTTTGCAATGCGTTTAACTAACTGCGCATTTTAAGATTCCATTAATTTCGGCCACCTAAAAATTTAGGTGAAAGAATCTGCAGTTTTTTGCTGTTTTTAAATATCATCGTGCTACCGTATTTATAAGAATTTTTTTAGCTCGTATGCATAGGTGGGCAGCCTCTCGGATTTTGGGGGATAGGGGGGGGGGGGGGTCAAATTTTAGGGGGGGTGTCCGGCAAGAATCAAATTTTGAAGGGGGGTGTACCCAATATTTCCGCGCTGCCTTAAAATGGGCTTAAAACGCGTAAAAAACGTAAAACAAGCTTATAAACGCTTTAAAACTGTGTAAAATTGAAATAAGACCTTATTGCAACTTAGAAATTTTATTTTTTAATTCTTTTATTAATAATGTGTTTATATATTTTTATAATTAGATTAGAAATCATAGTTTTTTTAATAATTACGTAATAATAGAATAATAATAATATTGTCTTGATTATAAAGTCAAGTATCACAACAAACTTTTTAATCCATAATCTTATATTTAATTAAAGATTATATACATACATGGGCGTAGCCAGGGGGGTCTAGACACCTCTTTTAGGTCGGCAAAGGGAAAAATTTGGGGTTAGACAGACCCCCCTTTTGCAGTGGCGTGCCCAGGATTTCATTTGGGGGGGGCGGTCTGGGGGCCCTACTAACCCTGAAGGGGGGTCTGGATTGTTGTTGTTGTTGAATAACCTGAAACTTATCTTAGATAAGGGGGGTCTGGGGGCGGCAGCCCCCCCGATAGGCGGGTCTGGGGGGCTAAAGCCCCCCAGCGGGGTCAAGGGGCAGAGCCCCTTGTCAGGGGGGTTCAGGGGGCAGAATGCCCCCCGGGGGAGAAAATTTTTAATTTAAGGCGCTAAAATACACTTGAAATTTTAATTCCAGATGATACTTATTACAAAATTTAAGATTTCTTATACCTACACATTTAAAACATGTGTTTAAAACGTTAATTAAAGGATAATAGTGTTTATAGTAGTTTTATTAAACTGTATACCTTAACTACTGAACGGGATAATCGATTTGTAATCGAAAAACTAAGATAAATTTATCAATTAACAATTAACTCTTTTTTTTAGTCATTTTATAACACTTAAAAATTTTTCTCCGGGAGGCGAATTTGAGGGGGGGGGTATCCCCGGGTACCACAAATTTAGGGAGGGGGGTGTCAGCAAAATCCGACATTTTGGGGGGTATAAACCCCCCCACCCCCCCCCCTGCCCACCTATG
>JASAMX010035088.1:0-20947 GCA_030248175.1 Microlaimidae sp. YZB2_3 | reverse complement strand
TATACTTTTTAGTTAAAACTACGAAAGATAAATATCTGTTTATAAATTTACAATTAAAAATAAATTTTATGAAATAAACTTTTAGATATTTACCAAAAAAAACTTAATAGAATCTATATAAGAGAGCATTAGCTAGGCGTGTACGCGTAAGGCACTCATTCTCTACTTTTTTGAAATTTTGTTTTCCTATTTCTTTTCGTTTTGTTGTAAAATTACATTCAAGATATGCCAAAAATAAAACCGCTACCGTTATGAACATTTATTTGTTTATATTTTTATTTTTTACCTTTCTATCCTCGTCTTTTTCGAAAAACCACGCCACCTGCTTATTGCTTACGTCCGTATACCCATCCACTAACATATCTCCCAGCGCTTGTTCCCAGTCATTTTTACCTGCTAATCCTGAAAAATGCAGTTTAAAAACAAAATATTACATTATTTTTAATTTAAAAGGACATAATGTTTGACACTTGTAAACATAGGTGGGCAGGGGGGAGGGTTATACGTATAACCCCCGAAAATCCCGACTATAACCGACACCCCCCCCCCCCTCTAAAATTTGGAGGTACCCCGGACACCCCCCTAAAACTTGGGGGGTTCCAGTACTAAAAACGCTAAAAATGGGGTATTTGAGGTAAGGTCTCAAAAAAATTTTTGAGACACCCCCCCAAATTTCGGGGTCGGGTATACCCTCCCCCAAAATCCGGGAGGCTGCCCACCTAAGCTTGTAACATCTAATGCTATATAAGAAAATGTACTACTCCTGTAAGCTTAAAGGTGCGGTACCGAGTTCGCCTGTCCCCAAAAGCCCACAAAATTGTTTCAGGAGAAATGAAACTGAAAATGACGGTTTTTGATAATTTTGTATTTCAAATTAAGTTACAAAAATACACTCAAAGAAAGCAGCTATTTTCTACTTTAATTTGATACCTTGATTGTTAATATTGGTGCGGTATTTGTCGAGATATTGCGTTTTCCGTACAAAAAAAAAATCGATTCTTTTGTTAAAACACCAAACGACGGCAGTGATTTCATTAAGTTTGCCCAACCTTTTTGCCTACACTTCGTATTTTTAGCAAAAAAATCGCGGGTTTTTTGTACGGGAAACGCAATATCTCAACAAATGCTGCACCAGTCCTAAAAATCAAGGTATCAAATTAAAGAAGAAAATAATCGCTTTCCTTGAGTGTATATTTTGTAACTTAATTTTTTGTGTCCATTGAGTAATATTTCAAGTACATAATTATCAAAAAACGTCAATTTGGGGGGGGGGTTATATCTCCTGAACCACTTGAGATATTTTGATGAAAAAATTTTTGTGGCTATTGGAAGCAAGGGTAAGGTTTTCATAAAAAAAATTATCAAAATCGAAGATAAAAAGTTTGATTCGGTACCTACCGCACCTTTAAGCTTACAGGAGTAGTACATTTTCTTATATAGCATTAGATGTTACAAGCATAGGTGGGCAGCCTCCCGGATTTTTTTTTTTTTTTTGGGGGGGGTATAAACGACCTCCCAAATTCGGAGGGGGGGGGGTGTCCCAAAAATTTTTTTTGAGGCATTACCTCAAATACCCCATTTTTAGCGTTTTTAGTACTGGAAATCCCAAATTTCATGGGGGGGGGGTGTCCGGGGTACCTCAAATTTTAGGAGAGTAGGGGGTGTCGGCTATAGTTGGGATTTTTAGTGGTTATACGTATAACCCCCCTCCCTGCCCACCTATGGTTACAAGTGTCAAACATTTTGTCCTTTTAAATTAAAAATAATGTGATATTTTGTTTTTAAACTGCATTTTTTAGGATTAGCAGGTAAAAATGACTGGGAACAAGCGCTGGGAGATATGTTAGTGGACGGGTACACGGACGTAAGCAATAAGCAGGTGGCGTGGTTTTTTGAAAAAGACGAAGATAGAAAGGTAAAAAAATAAAAAAAATAAACAAATAAATGTTCATACCGGTAGCGGTTTTATTTTTGGCATATCTTGATATGTTAAGTTCAGACTAAAATTTGGAATATAATTTTACAACAAAACGAAAAGAAATAGGAAAACAAAATTTCAAAAAAGTAGACAATGAGTGCCTTACGCCTACACGCCAAGCTAATGCTCTCTTATATAGATTGTATTAAGTTTAATGCTCTCTTATATAGATTGTATTAAGTTTCTTGGTAAAGATCTAAGTGTTTATTTCATAAAATTTATTTTTAATTGAAAATTTATAAACAGATATTTATCTTTCGTAGTTTTAACTAAAAAGTATACAATAAGAATTGGGGTTAGCATTAAAAAAATTACAAATTTGTCAATTCCGTAAATTTCAGAGTTAACTTATTCCCGTGATTGCCTTTTCCATGGTTACGACGGTAAAAGTGTTTTTGTAAATGTATTAATTCCCGTTATTTTCGCTGATAATTTTTTATTAATTAGGGGGGGGGGCTGATAATTATTTCGCCGTTATTTTTAGGGGGCAAAGCTAGCTACCTCCGCTTTAAATAGCCGGAGCTCCGGAGCATAATATTGGAGTGTAGGAACATCACTAACTATGACTAGTGCGACTTACACTACTAAGTGACACCGTCCTATGGACTACTGTTAAACGATTGTAACAAGTCTTAAGTTCCGCGACGAGATTTTGTAAAATCAATTAAGCTAACGAGATTGTAGATTCAAAAAACATGCAAAGTTTGTGTTTTCTAGATTTATTTCGACAAAAATTTTTTTATTTAGGCGAAGCTATGGACAGAATTTATTGAAAACGGCCTTAAACCTTTTCTCACCCGATATGAAGGTTTTCTAAGTGAAAACAAATCTGGATTTTTCGTCGGAGATAGTGTAATTGGTTTTTATCATTAATTTGCCAAATAATAGGACGATTTTGCAGAAAGAATTTAAGAATAATTTCATAAATAATTAAATAGTAATGTTATAGATTATTTTGTCAGTTTTTTTTTAACTAAATGCTTTCAATGCCTAATAAAAATAATTAAATAGTCCTAAAAATGGGAATATAATCATTTAAACATATTCAAGCCTAAATAAGCTTGAAATCACTCATTTAACTCGCGGAGCACTGTAACATCCTGGCTTTAAATGGCCGGAGTTTTGTAACAATGCATTGAACGATGGGAGCATCGCTTTGCTCAAACTGTATTTTGAACTTTTGTAGTTAACCTGGGCGGACATAGTCTTGTTCAATGGAATTGGAAATTTCACCCAAAAGAACAAGGAGATGCTGAACGCCTACCCGACAATTAAAGCCTTCCAGGAACGGATCGCCGAGCTACCGCAGATCAAAGAATGGCTAGAGAAGAGACCTGTCACCAATATGTAGTTTCAATTATATGAGTTAGCCTATGTTCGAATTAAGAATAAATCGTCGTTACTACGGCAAGATAAGCCACTGTCTTTATAAAATACACGTGACTGTGACTCATTCTGTAGTTAATAGGGTCCTGTTTTAAATTTAAAATGAGTCACAGGCACAGATATTTTATACGAACTGTGGTTCATTTTGCTGTAGTAACGACGAAATATGAATTATAAATTAGAGTAAATTGTACATTAACTCCAGTTATGTATATGAATTATCAATGAATACGAGTTATTTATGAATTTTAATATGTACGAGTATAAATTGCGTGTATGAACAAAAAGACAACCACGAAGAATGTAACAGGGTAAGTAATCCCCCTGAGACAAATTCACCAGCAGTAATTAGCAGCTGTATTTACAAAATGACGTTATTGATTTTAAATTTTATCGTCAAATTTCAAATGTTACATGGCACAAAACGATGTGGTTTAAGTATTTCAAGCAGTACTAATGAAGTATTACAGGCACAGCAGTTAGCACAAAACTTGCCAATTAAAAGAATAATCCATGCATTTTAAGCGTTTTAATAGGGTGAAAATCGCGTTGGGGTGGCATTTTATTATTGGAAAAATTTAGCAAAATGACAGAACGTTGACAAATCGGCGTGTAAAATGCGTTCTGAGGGACCATTCGCCTAATGTACAACAACTTTCTAAAACTAAACCATGTTTAGGACAGTAAATGATTTTACAATCGGTGTTTTTGCAATAGCAAACTTATTATTTATTTGTTTCTTCTGACAAAATAATTTGGCTTAAAAAGAGGCAAGGGGAAGAACAGATTTTTTAAAACAATGTCCTTTTTTAATTTTCGAGGCGGCTTACACTGGTTATTGTTGATGCTTCGTGCTTTGTTTTTTTTTATTTAAAAAGTGTTTTACGTTGTTTTGTTGTGTTAATCAATCGGGTATTATATTTTGTTAACTATCATCGTACAAATATGTCTATAAGTTTATAAAAGTACATTGACCTATAAGTTTATAAAAGTACATTGACAAGTAAAAAAAGTGTTTTTGTCGTGGAAAATCATGCGGTTTGGAGGTTGGGTAAAAGCGCAGAAGAAATAATCAATTTTAATTTGATAAATTAATTTGTCCCAAAAAATACAGATTTTTAGCTTAAATGATCAGTTTTAAGTCATATCAAATATTAAACCTCACGTTTGAGGTATGGATGCAAAAAATGACTAGTTACAAAATATGATTAAAATTAGTTAAAATATGATTAAAATTAGTTAAAATATGATTGTTTTCGATCTACAGCAAAAAAATACTAACACACAATACTCAAATTTTCAAAAAATTCGATTAGAGGCATAAATATTATAAATATTAGAAGCGTTTTACGTCAAAATATTTTTGATGATAGTTTAAAAAACTATGTTTTGTGATAAAATATAACACATTCTCTCAGAGATCTTTTTACATTTTGTCATGCACGTATGTTGTTTGTGTTTTGCAATGTAAAGTCTATTTTATAGTTTTTTTTTTCATAGTAGTTACTGACTTAATTACGGAAAGCGTTAATTTCATTCTGACCACTGACTGTTGTTTGCTACACCTAAAGGCTGGTTTATATTTTGTCCAAAAGGTGCCAAAGGACAAGTTCAAAAGAGTTTTGGACCAGCCAAAGTTGTCTTTTGGACAACCCGAAAATATCTTTAGGTCAATTTTGAAGGGTTGCACTTTGGAGGAAGTATGAGCTTTTTTTAATTACTGTTAAAGGACAGTCCAAAAAGACCTATGTCTAAAAACAAAGTCTAAAAGAAGTATGACCGGTTCAGAAATTCTCTTTGTATTTTGTCTTTTTCTCTTCGGGGTATGAACCAGGCTTAAAAACTATCCTTTGGACTTTGTGCTTAATTTTACAATTTAAAGAGCCGTTTTATTTAAGAACGGAGCTCCGGAGCTTTCTCTAATTTAAATGGCCGGAGTTCCGGAGCATAATATTAGGTGGTAGGTGATCGATATTAAGTCAATTACTGTACGCATAAATTTTACTTAATAAAATTCAATACCACTTTTTCCTAAAATTACAACAGTAATTCAACAATTTAGACTTGTTGCAGAAATATTGAACCAAGGCAGGTACATTAATGCAAGTTATATCAGTACAATTCAAATTTATTTATTCATAACAAAATTCAATAAAATGGTATTTTCTAGTGATGGGCAGTTCCCGTTACGGGCAAAATTTGGAGTTCCTGTTCCGGATTATCGGAAAATCTCAACTCCGGTTCTAGTTTCGGTGTTCCCGGGGTTTTGCAGTTTTATAGGCAGTTCCCGATGTTCCGGGCAAAATTTGGAGTTCCTGTTCTGGATTTCTGGAAAATCTCAATTCCGTTTCCAGTTCCGGTGTTTCCGTGGTTCTGCCCATCACTAGCATTTTCCCGTCCTAATAATCACGACGTGTAAAAGTGTAAAATAATATTCCGGTTCTGGAAAAAAAGATTTTCGGTTTCGAACTCAACATTGGCCAAATCCGCGTTAATTATGCCAAAGAGACGATTCAACGTGGATTTCGACCGAAATCAACTTTCACCAGTGGACTTGAAAAAATATAAAGCTTTCGACACAGGCCCTCAGTCTGTTATAAAATATTCTGAAAAGAACACGCTGTCTTCTTTGATTCCGTATGTTTCAGGGAATTGTTCAAAAAAGCTAAAAAACAAAAAAAAAAGAATTCTGTCACAACTCCCGTTGTGTTAATGTTTCAGAAATATGACGTCTTATATAAACGAGTTGTAATGTAACACTCTCGATTGATGGTGTAACGCAGCACGTCAGTCAATGAGGTACTGAGGCTGGAGATTACAGGTTCAAGTCTTGTATCGCTCATTTTTCAGCCAAAAAACTAAAAACAGCTAATTGTTTCGCAATTTTTCTTTCAAAAAAAAAAACTCGATTTATTCGGCCTCATATTTCTGGACGTTACAATTCTATTTAATAATACAAAAAAACATAAGGGGCATTATAATCATTTCATTCCACTTAAAATTTATAATAAAATGGGTTGGAAAGCTGATTGGACGTTTAGTGTGATTACGGTGATTAAGAGAAGTCACCAGTTACGAACGAGTCTTTAATCTTGCCTACGTAATTCAAGAATTGCCTGCAAGCAAAGAATTTTGAAATTATTGCGTCTATAATCTATGGAGTTGGTTACTGCCAAAAAAATTTTAAAAATTATAATACTGTCACATTCATAATAAAAAATACGCCCCAGATTTGAATTATGTCATAATTAATAACAATAATAATTATCACCTGTATATCACAGAAGCTACAATTACTAATAAAAACGGGATTTTCATCTGCGTTGAAAGAAATTGAGACATCCACGTTATAATATGTGCTATAAAAACATAATTTCTGAGTTAACGAAAGATTACAACAAACGAAAAATGATTTTTATACACGTCAGAATTTTTAAGACCCTCAAAATGCACTATAGTATTCGTGATCACGTCATTACATGTTTTGCTCCGTGAGAATAGTTGTGTGAGAAGCAGCGGCAAAACAGGACTTCAAAATGCAGGCGCAAATATGGCTAAAAAAATCTCGGCGCGGGCACGTTATCAGACAAATGCGAGCGTCATTTAAACAAGGCGCGCGCGGCGTTACTATAGGATTACTTTGGGTTAGAACAATGGATCTTGGTGACCAGCTCAAAACACCGTATTTTAAAAAAATCGATTAATGAACGAAAGACTTGGTGGAGCAGTTTATTATTACCATCCAGCGCACTAATTTTTAAGCGCACTGCAAAAATAATTTTCTAAACACTGTTTAGCAAAACGTAAACACGCTAGTAAGCAAAAACAGTTCAAAACGTTTTTTTTTAAAATTTTTTCTAAGCTACGCGAAGCCAAAAAAATCAATCCAAACTTAATCATAATATAGTTTTAGACTTAGGCACGTTAAAAATTAGCACCAAGCGCGTTAACAATGAGAATCAGCCCTATATACTGTTTTAATTAATCAATTTTTTTACTTTGTAAAATATTTTATTTACTGCATCAAAAATTTAATTAAAAAATCCTATTAAATTGCCGAAAAAATAGAAAATGTTGTCCGGACCTCAAGTTCCGAAGCAAGATATTTGGGTGTTACAACATCAATAGAATAATTCGCTTGAAAATAACAATCGGGGCGGTGCAAAAAAGCAAAAACATAAATTTAAAAAAAACCCGTTAAATTAAAAAAATTAATCATGATAAAGTTAAGCTTTACAGAAACAAGGGTCAACAGTTTTTGGTTAACGTTATTTATAAGTTTTATCATGATAATTGTAAAAACTTGTGTTTTATCAAAATAGCATCATAACTACTAGCATCGCAACAAACTGACCTAAAATGCCAGCCTTCCTAAACAACCAGTCTTCCTAAACTACCAGCATCGCAACAAACTGACCTGATATAACCGTGGCGTATATGGACGCCGGAAGATAATGATGGAAGTAGAGAATTCTCCCCATGAAGAAAAACGGCAGGAAGCTCAACAGATATGCCAAATAAAACCAAGCCGCCGGATTCAAAATTTCCAGTAGTTGATTTGGAAATCTCTGTTTCGAAACAGTTTTCCACGAAACCATTTCATGGTTTCCCGTCGTTTTTTTATCGCAGCATTTTTCCATTGAATTGTTTTTTGTATTCCCGGTCTGAATGACATCACCACTGGCGAGAACCGCTGATCGTCTACGGCAGGATTAGGGGTCGTTAGAGCCGAGGGAATTCAGAGCCGAAAATGGGGAATAAAGAGTCGAAAATGGGGAATTTAGAGCCGAAAATGGGGAATATAGAGTCGAAAATGGGGAATTTAGAGCCGAAAATGGGGAATTTAGAGCCAAAAAGGGGGAATATAGAGTCGAAAATGGGGAATTTAGAGCCGAAAATGGGGAATTTAGAGCCGAAAATGGAGAATAAAGGGCCGAAAATGGGGAATTTAGAGCCGAAAATGGGAAATTTAGAGCCAAAAATAAGAGAATAAAGGCCCGAAAATGGGAAATTTAGAGCCGAAAATGGGGAATTTAGAGCCGAAAATGGGGAATTCAGAGCCGAAAATGAGGAATTTAGAGCCGAAAATGGGAAATTTAGAGCCGAAAATGGGAAATTTAGAGCCGAAAATGGGGAATTTAGAGCCGAAAATGGGGAATAAAGGGCCGAAAATGGGGAATTTAGAACCGAAAATGGAGAATAAAGGGCGAAAATGGGAAATTTAGAGCCGAAAATGGGGAATAAAGGGCCGAAAATGGGGAATTCAGAGCCGAAAATTGGGATTAAAGGGCCGAAAATTGGGGAATTTAGAGCCGAAAATGGGGAATAAAGGGCCGAAAATGGAGAATTTTACAGCCAAAAAATGGGAAATTTAGAGCTGGAAATGGGGAATTTAGAGCCGAAAATGGGGAATTCAGAGCTGAAAATGGGGAATTTAGAGTCGAAAATGATGAATTTAGAGCCGAAAATGGGAAATTTAGAGCCGAAAATGGGGAATTTAGAGCCGAAAATGGGAAATTTAGAGCCGAAAATGGGGAATTTAGAGCCGAAACTGGGGAATTAAGTGCCGAAATTGGAGAATAAATGGCCGAAAATGGGGAATTTATAGCCGAAAATGGGGAAAATAAAAGAGTCGAAAATGGGGAATAAATGAGCCGAAAATGGGGAATATAGAGTCGAAAATGGGGAATTTAGAGCCGAAAATGGGGAATTTAGAGCCAAAAATGGGGAATATAGAGTCGAAAATGGGGAATTTAGAGCCGAAAATGGGGAATTTAGAGCCGAAAATGGAGAATAAAGGGCCGAAAATGGGGAATTTAGAGCCGAAAATGGGAAATTTAGAGCCGAAAATAGAGAATAAAGGGCCGAAAATGGGGAATTTAGAGCCGAAATTGGGAAATTTAAAGCCAAAATGAGGAATTTAGAGCCGAAAATGGGGAATTTAGAGCCGAAAATGGGAAATTTAGAGCCGAAAATGGGAAATTTAGAGCCGAAAATGGGGAATTTAGAGCCGAAAATGGGGAATAAAGGGCCGAAAATGGGGAATTTAGAGCCGAAAATGGAGAATAAAGGGCGAAAATGGGGAATTTAGAGCCGAAAATGGGGAATAAAGGGCCGAAAATGGGGAATTCAGAGCCGAAAATTGGGAATAAAGGGCCGAAAATGGGGAATTTAGAGCCGAAAATGGGGAATAAAGGGCCGAAAATGGGGAATTTAGAGCCGAAAATGGGAAATTTAGAGCCGAAAATGGGGAATTTAGAGCCGAAATTGCGAACTCGCTAAAACTTATCTCTAGCCTAAATTTAAATCTAACCCAAACCATTATTTTTTCCTAATTTCGGCTCCAAGTTCCCAAAGTTTTACGAAGGCTCCGAGTTTCATGACGGCTCCAAAGACCCCGTGTTAGTGATGGGCGGAACCGCCGGAACCGGAATTGAGATTTTCCGAAAATCCGGAACAGGAACCGGAAGTCCAAATTATGCCCGAACATCCGGAACCGGAACTGCCCATCACTACCCCGTATATACCTACGGCAACAGGAAACGATGAAGAACAGAAATGGAAACGCCAGGACGCTGGTGAAATTCAAACGCCACAGGTTTCTATTGCCCCTGAGATAAACGGCCACGTCGCCGGCTACAGAAAATCGTTGGCCCTATAAAATTGAAATCAGATTAAAATTAAAATCGAATTGTATTTGTTTTTAACAAAACATAAAACATTTATTCTGCTTTTTTAGGGCAAAACTTGAAATTGAAATTGCTTATTGTGCACAGGTAAATATAGTAATACAATACAAACTTACTAACAGAAAAGTTAGTACTAATTAAAGGAAAAAAAGTTATACACTGTCAAATAATACATAAAAAAAAACAAATAAACACAGGACTTCAAAACCAGAAATAATAATACATTCTAGCAAAAGACGAAACAAAGTTTCGAAAAAAAAGCCTTATATTAAATGGAATAGTATAAAGCTACATAAGACTAAAAACTAAATGCCAGAAAAGACTGAAACAAGTCTCTTTAAAACCTGTAAATTAATAACAGATTTTGTGAAATTTTCAGAAAAACAAAACCGAATAAAAACAATACGTGTAAAAGCTTTAGTTTGCGTTTTTTAACCATTAATAAAACTTAATTCACATAAATTTCTCTCCAAGTCGATTAACTTTTACATGAGTTAACC
Organism: Microlaimidae sp. YZB2_3; assembly: GCA_030248175.1. Classification (NCBI taxonomy): domain Eukaryota; kingdom Metazoa; phylum Nematoda; class Chromadorea; order Desmodorida; family Microlaimidae; species Microlaimidae sp. YZB2_3. The sequence goes on along the minus strand of JASAMX010035088.1, from coordinate 10,394 downwards.
AGCTGTAAATACTACAGTATTAGTTAAGTCACACGTCGTCAAAACGATACAAAAAAGTATAACGCAAGCGTCACAGTAACCATGAATAATTTCTGTCAAAATAAGTTATCGCATTGCGCATTAAATTTTGTAATTTATCATTATTTTCGTATAAAGCAAAACGTACCGCCATATTAACGGCTTTTTAAAATCAAATATCAAGTTTTAAGTCCGAAAAACATTGAAAAATTCAGATTTAATATAAGGCGACTTTTAATTTAACAAATACATTGACAGCTAATTTGTTTTATGTAATAAATAGAAACATTAAAGAAAAAGTCGCCTTATATTAAATCTGAATTTTTCAATGTTTTTCGGACTTAAAACTTGATATTTGATTTTAAAAAGCCGTTAATATGGCGGTACGTTTTGCTTTATACGAAAATAATGATAAATTACAAAATTTAATGCGCAATGCGATAACTTATTTTGACAGAAATTATTCATGGTTACTGTGACGCTTGCGTTATACTTTTTTGTATCGTTTTGACGACGTGTGACTTAACTAATACTGTAGTATTTACAGCTGGTTAACTCATGTAAAAGTTAATCGACTTGGAGAGAAATTTATGTGAATTAAGTTTTATTAATGGTTAAAAAACGCAAACTAAAGCTTTTACACGTATTGTTTTTATTCGGTTTTGTTTTTCTGAAAATTTCACAAAATCTGTTATTAATTTACAGGTTTTAAAGAGACTTGTTTCAGTCTTTTCTGGCATTTAGTTTTTAGTCTTATGTAGCTTTATACTATTCCATTTAATATAAGGCTTTTTTTTCGAAACTTTGTTTCGTCTTTTGCTAGAATTTCCGCCTTTTAATGCATTGAATTCAATGTCATTTATTAAAGATATAAAACATTAAAAAATTTACTCATTTTAAAAGAAACGTCATGGTCTCCTCATGATATGAATACAATTATTTTCATATCTAAAACTTCAATGTAATTTTAAGCAGTATACTATACAAAAATTAAGTCTGGGTAACTCCGTAAAATTGTATGGAACCTGAAAGAACCATATAAAATAGTGTGTTTTTCTTCTGTTTTAATTTTTTTAGTTAGACCTGATTTAATCACTTTTTTGGAAATTAGCTTTATTTGGACTTTTGTTTTGTGCTTGATTTTTCTAGATTGATGGTTTATTTTTAAACAACAAAACCACACCATTGTAAATGGTTTTTCCAGGTTCCATACAATTTTACGAGGTTACCCAGACTAGTCTTTTCTCGCATTAAATTTTTGAAGTGATTGTAGCTTCATAGTAATCCATATAAAAAAGAGTTTTTTCTGTTTCGATTTTGATAAATTTCCGTCTATTGAAACATTGTACCCCGCAGCGCTCACACGTCACCCAAGATATATTTCATTTTATTTTTTTAAATATTTTTATTGTTGCCATATGGCTGCTAATTAGTGGTAAGGATATTTTTTCGCTCTTTCCGTTGAAAATTAATAATTTTTATAAAAAGGTAAGGAATCATAATTTAAACCAAAAAAATAACCACAAGAGAATGTGTATTACTGAATGAAGTTACTTAATATGTAATTCAGTAAGGAAAAAAAGTCTCACACAAGTACCCCAGTACCTAATGCGTAACTTAGGAAAAAACTGGTCGTTTTTCACATGAACAGAGGTTTAACTACGGGCAATAGAGCATATTCGAGAATGAAATTCAGGTGAGGGGGCAATTTAGCATCTGCGTGCAAAAAATCAGCTCCAAATATTCACCACAGGAAAAAATTTTTGGGGGACCCCAAAAAAAAAAAAAAAAACAAAAAAAAGTTAAGCAAATTAAGCTTTTTAGTATGAAATTCAGGTATGTTTAGCAAAAGTTTTTAGGTTTTTAATATCAGAAAAATATGGGTAATATTTTAGTTATTTAAAATGTTTAGATTTTTAATTGGCTAAAAAACTATTAAAGGTTTTGTTGATTTCGATGACGCCATCAACAACGGTTAACCGCGCAGTGACTTAACCCATTTAATATAAGGGAAAGAGCGCTCCGCGCTCTTCCCTGATTCTATAAAAACGAAAAAAAAAGTTACTAATTAGGTAGTGTATTTAGAAGAGAGTTAAATTGTTTGAGTGTTAATGATAAAACGGCATTTGTATTAAGTTGATTCCAGTTTTTACAAACACAACAGAAATAAAAAATTTTCACAAATCCAGCCTACATTTTTCAGGGTATAAATTCATCCCATTATTGCGCGTTTTAAAATATGTTTTTAAATAAAAAAGTTATCAGGATTAATATTTACTTTTTAATTTAAAATTTTAAAACACATTTTTAAATCATTGATCTGTCGTCTTAGCTCAAGCGTTTGTAAATGCAGAAATTCTAGTCTGTTGATGTAGGGTACTTTCTTTAAACCACATCTATAGTATAATTTTCGCGTAAAAACCAAAGGTGGATAATACGATTATCGGGGACAAAGGTGTGACACTCGTGTTTAACAAACGCGGCCATGCGAAAGACAACTAGCGGACGGACGGGTGTCATCGTGGCGGACGGGTGTCATCGTGACAGACGGGTGTCATCGTGACGGACGGGTGTCATCGTGACGCACGGGTGTCATCGTGACGGACGGGTGTCATCGTGACAGACGGGTGTCACGATAAATGCTTTAAAAACCATGTTTTGTCTTGCTGGCTGACTTTCAAAAACTTACAATTTAATACCGTACCTTTTTTAAAACTCGAATAAGCGACAAAAAACAGATGCTGCGTGAAAACCAGAATAAATAACACAAATATATTATTATGCTAGTATAAAATCACAATCATACAAATTTAAATAATTTAAATAAGGGCAAATTTAACATCTTTTAATATAAAAAAACCGCGAAAAAAATTAAGAAGTTAAATTTGTATTAATTTGTCATAAAATAAGTTTAAAAATAGGAAAAATATGCCCACAATTACTTAAAAGGACTATTTGTTTAAAAAACAACCAGGAAAAAAAATTTTCAGTTTAGTTTAAAAAAAAATGCGTGAAAGAAACAAAAGATATGACATGCAAATGTGCACAATTGTAGTTTCTTTAAAATAAGTATTTGTTATTTTCATTCGGTTTTGAAATTAAACATTAATGTGCCTAGGCGAGAAAAAACACGAACTGAGGGGTTCGAACTTAGGACCCTCAAATGCGTATCCAAAGACCTCACACTGCGCCACCGTAATTATAATTAAGTTCGCCTAAAAGCGTAATATAAACGGCTGTTTGCAACCACCGATGTTTTCAGGCAATATTTTTACTTTTCTTTGGTGTTTTGGGGAATTTTAAAAATGATGTAAACTGAACTTTATTTTGGATTAAAATGCCGACAAATCTGCGGTATTTTTTATAAAAAATGTATTAGTTTGTGTTCAGTTTTATTGTATTTTTAATTTAAAAAATTACAAAATATGCATTTGTTGTGTTCTTTACAATCCTTTAATTTGTAAAATATAAAATATATTCAAGGTTTTCAACGATTTATTCCTTAATCTTTTGCCATTTTGTTTTGATTTTGGGAATTTTTTTTTATTTGCCACTTTATTATTAATTTTTTTTTGAAGAAAAGAAGGCTCATTAAATACATCCAGTAAACATTTATCCCCCTTCGCTCGTTACTCAAAATAACACCTGAATAAGTGTAGAAAAAACCCATTAAAACCTTAAAAGATGTTTCAAAAAAAGCAATTGATTATGTCAAACTACATTTCTTTAAAACTAAGTGACTTATGCTTTTACTGTAAAGCATATTCTTTTTATTTATGCATTACATCTGTATTATCTTCTTGAGAATGCTGATCTAAGTGTTTGGAAGCCAGTCAAGAAGATTAAATAAATATCTTTAGAAACATGGTCAAACTATTTATCGTGACACCCGTCCGTCACGATGACACCCGTCCGTCCGCTGGTTGTCTTTCGCATGGCCGCGTTTGTTAAACACGAGTGTCAAACCTTTGTCCCGAATCATCGTATTATCCACCTTTGGTAAAAACACGCTGAACACGCTCCACAAGTTCTTTATATTTTAAAAGGTGGGGGATCACACACAAGTTTCATATTCCCAAAGCGGTCTAAAAAAAATAGTGTATGCTTTAATTAGTATGTTTTGATTTTTGGTTTTAAATATTCTGAATATTAATGATAACCTGGTCATTGCTTTTTGAACTATTGCATTGCAGTGTGAGCTATATTTAGCCTAACTTAAAATGTTTTATCTTTCATAGGTATTTGTTTTCATCATAAGATAGCTGTTTCCTCGCGAAAAATCCATAGCCAGTGTTATTGTTTCGTTTTAAAAAAACTACAGTTACAAGTTAATTTATTTTTTTGCAGATTTCCGATGATTCATTGTAAATAAGGCCAAATATAGTTTAGTGTATTTTAATTCGCATAAGACTTAAGTAAATTGTGTATCTCTTTTAGATTTTTCTGACGAAGAAACAACTAGTTGTTTCGAAACGTGGAAAAAAATAAAAATATTTCTACCACATTGAGAGTAACACCTGAAAATACTGACTTATTTAAAGTTATAAGCATAGGTGTTTTTGGTCGGGTCCGCTAGGGGGGGTCCACCCCCGGGTGAAGGCCAAAATTTTTTAGGGGGGTCCGGACCCCCTGCAGAGTTGTACTCTGCAGGCGTATTATATACATTTGGTATAAATTACATAGGCCAAAAAAGTATAGCTGGTCGAGAAATAACCGTGGGCGGTTTATTTGTTGATGGCGAAAAAAGTAGCCCCTGTGGCAACCAATAAAAATTCACGACAATTCACTGATATAGAACTAATCAAAATCCACAAACGTTAAACTAAGACAAAAATTACTTTTTAAATGTTTATTACGTCATGTTGTCAAGTGGGCTGGTCATATTTGATTGAATTGAATTGAATTGAATTTTATTAGAAAAATTCAGGATATCATAAGACATGAAAGATGCATTCACCAGACCTGTGCACGGTGTGGAAATGCCTCCCCCCGCTTTATTGGAGAATTCGCACCCCCGTTTTATTGCACTCCCCGCCAAAAAATGAAAAAGTACCTTAAAATTATAACGCCATTTTTGACCTATGATGACGCCATCATCGCGAACTTTTTTGCAGTTTTTAGCCTATTTCAATGTATTTTAAGCCACTTTAGACCTATTTTTACCTTTTTTCCACTTTTTTTTCCTTTTTTTTCATTTTCCCTTTTTTTTCTCTTTTTTTCTTTCTCACCTGCTTGCCACCCCCCGTTTTATTGCCCCCCATTTCAAAAAAGTTGCCCCCCGTTTGGAATTGCCCCCCCCCCAATAAAACCCCGGGGGAAGGGATGGGGGGAAGTGCACAGGTCTGCATTCACATTACTCCCCCCAAGGTTTTAACACAGATATATACGTAGGCCTGCAACTTTTAACCTTTTAACAATCGTGTTTTTAGATTGTGTATAATTAATTATGCTTGAGATGGTAAAAAATACCATTAGATGGATTAAAAAAAAACATATTTAAATTGTTTGCCAACCGAATATATGATGAACACTTAAAAAAACTTGTCTTTTTTAATTGTTAATTAAAAATACGCATAAAACAATAAGCCTACAACAGTTTTAATACAGTTAAAATCATACATGGCAAGTTGGTCCGGAGTGGGGAGGGGAGTTAACCCCAAATTAGGGGGGGGGGTGGTTAAAATTCGAGAAACGCAAAATACCCATATCGTTTTTTTTCTGAAGTGCATTTTACCCATATCGTTTTTCTATTTTGAAGAAAAAATAGGTAAAAAACGCTAATTTTAGGTCAAAAAGCACTTTTTATTGCATTTTTGAGCTTTTTATTGCTTAAAACATTCATTTTGACCTCAAAATTTAAGTTTGGAGGTAGTTAAAAGTCTAATTTAAAGATTTTAAAGACATTTTTTTTCTTCATTTTTCCAAAAGTGGGGGGCGGGTTAACTTTTTCTCACCCCCCACTTCTGAGTGGGGGGGAGGTTAAACCCACCTTCTCAGAATTTGGGGAGGGGGTTAACCCCCCAACCCCCCCGTAACCATGTATGCTTAAAATATACGATAAGAAATTCATTGAATAATGAGTTTCAGGGTATAAAATAGGTCAATTTATTTTGGATTACGCAATAATCAGAAAAACAAACGAAACAAAATAGCAATTAAAGGTAAAAAGCTAACTAGGCGTTGTAAAAAGTATTGTTTTATCAATTTATTCTTGATTAATTCCATTGCGTTTCCGTTTACATAAGTCTTCTGTTAAAAAAATTAACTGCTAACTAAATTACTAATAACCACTAGCAACTACAATTAAATTATTTTACATTATTATTTTCTTACATTAATTCCATGGAATTATACTTTTATGTGTTTTTTTTTCTGTTTTCCGATTCTTTTTTTCTTTTGTATATCGTGCATTATACTTACAATCGTAACGTATATAATAATAATAAATAAATAAATAATAATAAAAGTATCTATAATCTGTTTTAAATCTAACAAAAAAATTTCATCTTTGTGAGTTACGACATTCGTATATTATTTTAATCCCAAAATAACGTACGGAGTCTTTGGAGCAGACCTGTACACTGCCCCCCCCGGGGTTTAAACGCGGGGGGGCAATTACACAACGGGGGGGCATGGCCACGGGGGGTAATTTTTGAAACGGGGGGCAATAAAACGGGGGGAAGCAGGGGGAAAGAAAAAAAGAGAACAAAAGGAGAAAAAAGAGAAAAAAAGAAGGGAAAAAAGAATAAAAAGGGACAAAAAAAGCGAAAATAAGGTAAAAATAGGTCTGAAATGGCTTAAAATACATTAAAAAAGGCTAAACACTGCAAAAAATTCCGATGATGGCCTCATAATAGTTCAAAATTGCCTTCATAATTTAAGGGTACTTTTTTATTTTTTGGCGGGAGGGGGGCAATAAAACGGGGGGGGGGGGGCAAATCCTCCAATAGAAAGGGGGGGATTTCCAGACCGTGCACAGGTCTGTTGGAGTTCATCAATTTAAACACAAAGCAAAAATTGAACATAAAATACAAATTATTAAAACTTGTTTTTTTAAGGTTTTGACATAATTATTTAAAGTCTTGCTAATAACTATTTAAGTTCGCAAACGGGAAAAAATAAGTTATATGTAGCTAGAACAATACCTAAGGGTAAATTTACAACCTTTAGAAAATTTTATTGTTCGTTTAAACAATAGTTATGGCCAGTCTTGCTTAGGTGGCCCAAATAAATGGCACGCGCCTTAATTTTGGCCACTTTTAACAAAAAAGTTTAAACTTTTACTGATTTTTAAGTGTAACAGAAATATTCAAATTTTGCACTGGAATAACAAATATAGCTATTGTTTGATTTTTAGGCCAAATTTTGGCTTGATTGAAAAAGCCAGAAAAAACTTATTCAAAAAATAAAAAAAGGTGGCCGAAATTAAATCAGTTACCCTACAACTAATTTAATTAAAGATTTAGGAATTTATATGAGTAAAAATTTAAAGTTTTCATATCATTGTCAAAAAATAGCTGCAAAAGCAATGAAAATATTTAATTTAATCTTTGGATGTTTCAAATCTAAATGAAAATATTTAATTTAATCTTTGGATGTTTCAAATCTAAATCCATAAAAAAATATCTTTCTGCATATAAGAGCTTTGTACGGCCAACAGTTGAATATGGAAGTGCTGTGTGGAACCCTTATATGATGAAGGATAAATATTTACTAGAAAAAGTAAAGAGATCATTCACTAAAAGAGTTTTTAAACTCTGTAACCTAAGATACTAATTATGAAAGCAGACTACATATATCTTGGGTTAGATACTTTTAGAAAAATAAAAAAACAGATATGGTTGAAAACATACAAAATTATTAATGGTCTTGTAAACTTAAACCCCAGTAAATATTTTTTATTCCCTTATACTAATTGTACAAGAGGTCATTCAAAAAAAAGTAAATTAAAGTTCAACATACTCGAATTAATTGGTAGAAAGTTTCATTTTCTTCAATAGAGTCCCTCCAAAAGGGAACTCCCTTGAAAACAGCTAAGTAAACGCCAATTCATTAATTCAGTTTAAAAAATCATTAATACTGCAAGCATCCTAAGATCCTTCTTGGAGTTAAATGACTAACTGAAGAGCTTTGTTTAGAACAAGCCTTTAGTCACGGATTTTTAGCAAGCGAGCACTCCTGTTGCGATTATTTTCTGTGTGTATTTTGTGTTTGTGCACTGTAACCCAACTGGGTTGCAATTACAAAATATTACACTAATTATGTTCTTTTTGCGTTTACTTTTTTTTTCGTGAGGAAATAAAATCTTCTATCTATCTTCTATCGAAGAAGCCTGGTTTTTTATCTAGCATTTTCAAAGTTTTTATCCGTTTGCAGATTTATTTAATATGAATTATTTATTTGCTTGAAAAAATACAACGGAAATTTACTATAAGATTATATAAGAAATGTGATTTGCAATTAATTGTTAACCATGAAGACAGGCTAAAATTTGTAAACCTAAAAAAACTACAGCATCGACTCGACATAATGTTTATGATTTGGCTGAATATTATAAAATAAATTGAACAAAAAACTAGTATTTGTTCGTAAGATTTTTTATGAATTAATCTTAATCAAATTAGAAAACATGCATTAAAAGTAAAAATTAAAAAAAAAGAATGAACGTAAAAAAAAATTTTTTTGCAACAGATTTCTTTAAATTGGAATAATTTAACTTATAAGCAACTTAGTGCTAGTTCAGTTTTGAAATTTAACGAATTATTACATTGGTGTTCATTTTAACCATCAATTTTCTGATTAAACATTGCACAGTTTCGTGTTTGTAATGGCAAAGTTTTGATGTTTTTGATGATTTTTCTCAAATAAACACGTTGACTTTTGATTTGTACTGCAGCTATCGTTATGGATATTTGCTTGCTACATTTTTTTTGTTTTTTTGCATTTGAACATTTTTTGCATAATCAACGGTAAACGGCAAAAGTTAAACATTTTTAATGCAAAAATTTCATAAACAAAAAGGCGTAACAAGATTTTAATTTATTTAAATTTTTCTAAATTTATTTTACGTTAATATTACATGTAGCACCGTAAAGAAAGTATACTATCCGTGATTTGTGGCTATATGTTTTGCTCTTTAAAAATCAAAGTGGGCGAGCTAAAAAATTAGAAATTTTTATGTTTATTAGAGGTCAATTTTTTTCTAAACGCTCATTGGGTAAAATGAGTTAAAGCGTCATAACTTTTTACACTAAAAATCTTCCGTTTAAATAAATATTTTTGTATATCGGTGTTTATGTTGCATTCCCATTATGATTACTAATATACTTTCGAGTGAATTTTTTTTCAAAATTAATTACGATAAACTAACCTGACAAAATGAAATAAAACGGTTTTAAATGAATAAAAAACATTTATATTTGTATGCCAATGCAAAATGAGTAATTGGCATCTATATATATTAGTACAAAAATTGCAACAATTGTTCAGCGATGTAAAATATGAATATTGCAATTTGAATTTTCTCAGGACCGAACGAAGCGAGTGTGAATAAAATGATATAAAACTGACACGAAGCAGGACTGAAATAAAACTCGCTGCAATTTATTTCCGGACTAAAATGAAACGAGGCTTTATGAAAGAATTCATTTGTAACTTGTAAAAATTATAAGTTCGTGGAATAGGTCCCAGAACAAAATATTTTATTTCTATATTTCCTTTAAAAAAATAAACATTGAGAAATAATTTGAAGGCAAATATTGAAATTTTAGGAATGAATTATCACTACCACTTTTTGCAAAAAAAAGGCATAATGACGATGGTATGATGTCATATAATTATATATTGGCTTTGGATTCTTCATAATGTTATGGAATTATATAAAATTAATCGCGAAAAGGGGTGGTAGCTTCAGAAATCCGCTCAGAAGTGAATAATATAATCTGAAACTTTCATAATCTCATGTTTTAAGTTGTTTTCTCGTGCGACATTTTAAAACTATTTTTTATACGAGTTTTTAGTATAGTATTACTAGCCATAAAAAATTTCTAAGCAATTATTAATTTTTTGATACTTACAGCTGCATTTATAAAAGTTTATTATCTCATTACTGGAAAAATTTTAAAAGATTTTTTCCAATTTTTTGGAGAACTTCAAAAATTCATGGAAATTTACATTTTATATGTTAAATTAAAATTTACAAAAAATAGCAAGCAATAAAGTCACATGCTTTTCCAGGAAATAAAACTTATGTCTCATATTACGGGTAGATTTGAGTACAGCGACCGGCGGGTGGTCAGACGGGACCGTGCTCTCACGGCGCGAAAGTGGGTTGATGCGCGCAAAACGGTCTAAGTTCAAAGTGGATCTGGTCCAAA
>JASAMX010035087.1:0-17877 GCA_030248175.1 Microlaimidae sp. YZB2_3 | reverse complement strand
TTCTTGGTTCAGTTCATATTGTTAATACATATTCTTCAACAAAATGAAAGTTTTCTTAAACGTTCTACGATCAGTTTTCTTCCCATAAAGTTGCAAAACAACTCTTATCACAAAACACCACTTTCCTAATCATACATGGGCAAGTTGGTCCGGAGTGGGGTGAGGGGGGTTAAACCCTAAATTAGGGGGGGGGGGTTAAAATGCGAGAAACCCAAAATACCCATATCGTTTTTTTCTGGAGTGCATTTTACATATGGTTTTCGATTTTGAAGGAAAAATAGGTTAAAAACACTAATTTTAGGTCAAAAAGCCTTTTTTATTGCATTTTAGAGCTTTTTATTTGCTTAAAACGTTCATTTTCACTTCACCCTAAATCCTAAGTTTGGAGGCAGTTAAAAGTCATTTTAGAGACATTTTTTTTTCTTATTTTTTTTTCCAAAAATAAGGGGGAGTAACTTTTTTCTCCTCCCCCCCCCCCACTTCTGAGTGGGGGGGTTAAACCCTCTTCTCAGAATTTGGGAGGGTTGCGCCCCCCCCCCCCCGTGCCCATGTATGTTCCTAATTGCTTTCCATCCAAATTCTGCTGACATCTAACTTAACAGAGGTATTATTCTAAAAACCTAGATTTCTAGATACTATTATCTACCTTCCTTTGCAATCAATTTATTTAAACGTCAAAATTTGAGAAAAAAAACATTAGAAAACTTTACACCAAATTTTACGTAACATCAATAAAATATTCTTTGTTTAAAAAAGTCGCATCATCATCATTTTTAAGCAAAGGTTATACAAATTGTATGAAACTCTACACAATGCATTGTATTACCAAGGCAGACCAACCAACTGCAGTATGTATTCCTTCCAATATGTAGTATGTTAGTGTTTTTTGTGGTTTTTTGTAGGTTCGAATATTTGCAATCCAACCTGTATTTTGGTTACTCTTTGATTTAAACTAACTGAGCAATTAACTAACATATATCGCTAATTTTCAAAAAAAAAAAAGGTTCCTTATAAATCAATTTGATAAAAGAAATTTGTTAAAAAAATAAAAATAATAAGAATTAACGTTTGTGGTTTTAGTGAAGTTACAGCTTTCTTTTCATTTATTTCAAAAGATACTTTTTTGGGAGTTAAACAGTTGGCCGGAATTTTACATAAATTTAACAAATAACAATTAGCATTGGGAAATTTTCCGTAATTGATGAATCTCACGTAAGAAATAATTTGCATAGGCATGGGTCGTTCGCAGCTAATTGGTCGTTTAGTATGATAAGTACGTCTGATCGTTTAATACGTTCAGTATTTCTGGGCATTACTTTCAGATTTTGAATAATACCCACTAATAAAAAAATTTAAAAAATATGACTATAAAAAAAATCTGTTCAAACATGGAATTAATTAATAGTTACAGAACCAAATCTTTACTTTTATATTGAACAAATAATTAATTAACTTTGAAATAAATATACTTTTGAATGTGGCAGAATAGCAAGAATTTCTGAGATTTTTATGTCAATTGCAGCTACTCCTATAAAGCTTTGATCGGTTGCGTTAATCATATTATTTAAAATCGGCATACTAACTGTTAACATAGCACCTTCTCCCTAAAAATTTTAAGCATTTTGTATATAATTTAACCAATAGTATCTAAATACACAAAGGTGCGGCGCAAAGTCAAACTTTTTGCCTTTAATTTGTTCCTCCCCGGCGTTTTTTTTTTCGAGATTTTTTTGCTACAACTGGTCGAGATATGACCTCCAAATATGGCTTTTTTCAACAATTCTGTACTTGAAAGATTGCTCAATGGGTATAAAAATTTAAGCTACAAAATATGCACAAAATATGCACTCAAAGAAAGCGGCTATTTTTTACTTTAATATGATACCTTAATTGTTAAGATGGGTGAAGTATTTCTTGAGATATTGCGTTTCCCGTACAAAAAACCAGCAATTTTTTCGCTAAAAACCAAACGACGGCAATGATTTGATGAAGTTTGCCCAACATATTTACCTACGCTTCATATTTTTAGCAAAAAAATCGCGGGTTTTTTTTGTACGGGAAACGCAATATCTTGAGAAATACTGCTTTAATCTTAACAATCAAGGTGTCAAATTAAAGTAAAAAATAGCCGCTTTCTTTGCGTGCATATTTTGTAATTTAAATTTTTATACCCGTTGAGCAATTTTTCAAGTACAGAATTGTCGAAAAAAGCCATTTTTGGGGGGCCATATCTCCCGAACCAGTGAAAATATTTTGGTGAAAAAATTTTTGTGGGCTATTGGGAGCAAGGGTAAGGTTCTTATAAAAAATCATTAAAATCGAAGACAAAAAATTTAACTCCGCACTGCACCTTGATAAAGGAGCACTGTCATAAATTAAATTGAAATTCCTATAACGCTCGGATGAAGCAAACATTTTTGTTACTGAACCGATTAAACTAAAATTTATAAATGTTGTAGAATTGGTATGGCGAAGGCAAAATAGTAAATTTGAGATAGGTTTTTTACTAAAAAAGTAGTCCATTTAAAAATTTGATTTGTGACAGTGCTCCTTTAATTACAAGGATCTAACTTTTTATTTAATAACCGCATTTAGCGAGCCTCAGCTTTTTTTAAATTAATTTCGAAGTTCAGATTTTTTTAGCTTCAAGTTTTAATTATTTTGCGACAGATTAAGTACTTCGCTACTTACAATTCCAAAGGTTCAGCAACTCGGTAAATCTTATTTCATGTCCAAAAAACTACTGAATTGTAAATCTGTGATTATTTACTAAAAGTAAACCCAACGTGGCTGCAACAGTTGTTTATTAGATTAAAAAATGCCCCCCCATTAAGTAACCACTCAAATCACAAGAATCTCACGTCACTTTATCAAACAAATACTCCGTAATAAATTGAATATAGTTGGCAGATAAAATGACATCAGATTCTCATTTGAATGGTTACTTAATAGGGGGCATTTTTCATTCCAAGGAACAACTGTTGCAGTCACGTTCAGTTTACCTTTAATTCCCTTTATTTTTTCATATTTCATTGATTGTTTTTATTTTAATTTACCTGTCAGTTGCCAATCGCATATCGTCGGTACTACGGCAAAATGAGCCACTGTCATTATTAAATACACGTCACTGTGACTTATTATGTAGAATATCGTGTTGTTTGAAATCAAAAATGAGTCACAGTCGCATATATTTTATACGAAATATGGCTCATTTTGCCATAGTAATGACGATATGGTCGTTACTATGGCAAAATGAGCCACTGTCATTATTAAATACACGTCACTGTGACTTATTATGTAGAATATCGTGTTGTTTGAAATCAAAAATGAGTCACAGTCGCATATATTTTATACGAAATATGGCTCATTTTGCCATAGTAATGACGATATGGTCGTTACTATGGCAAAATGAGCCGCGATTTGTATAAAAAATATGCGACTTTGACTCATTTTAAATTTAAAAAAGGAGCCTATAAACTACAAAATAAGTCACAATCATATTTTTTATTGACTGTGGCTTATTTTGCCGTAGTAACCGACGATATGTAGTTGTAAACTGACCTCGCCTGTCTAGGGTGGGAAAAAACCGTCGTGGGGTGAAGATTTTTAAATGTTTCTTTGGTTCAAGGGGGAGGGGTGGGTTATTTATTACAAACTGCTCAACCACGGCTAAAATATTCCAAACACCAACTGCAAGCTCTCACGAATTTGGCGATACAAATCCCAACCAATTTACAAAATTTATTTACAATCAATGTATACAGGTTTTAGTGATGGGAGGGACTGCGGAACCCCCGGAACACCGGAACTGGAACCGGAACCGGAATGGAGATTTTCCAAAAATCCGGAATAGGAACCGGAACTGGAATTGAGACTTTCTAAAAATCCGGAACAGGAACCGAAACCGGAAACGGAATTGAGATTTTCTAAAACTCCGGGACGGGAACCGGAACCGGAATTTCAAATTTCGCCCAAAACATCCGTAACCGGAACTGCCTATAAAACTGCGAAACCCAAGGAACACCGGAACCGGAATCAGCACCGGAATTGAGATTTTCCAAACATCCGGAACAGGAACCGTAACCGGAATTCCAAATTTTGCCCGAAACATTCGGAACTCGGAATCGGAACTGCCCCTCACTAACAGGTTTCGCATACTTGTGCATCCATATACGGTCCCGACCAGGTCACTCTTCTGGTGTCGGCGAAGGTTTTGTCTTCATAGTGCAAGGCAAGGCTTTTGCTGAGTAAAGGCACGAATTTCCTAGCTTCCCCTTTTATTTCCGGTAACGTTTTGATCTCGGTGTGATTTCCTACAAAACGCATAACAAAATAATGCCGGGAAAGCTACATAAAAAATGTAGTATATCACCTAATACAGTGGTTTAAACATGTTGCAAAATGGTGCAATATTTTAAAATAACTCTTAAACAGTTCTATAAAATATAATAGTATTGAGGAATTGTAAATTTGGTTTAAGTGTATTTTTTTTTTACAAAAAATTTTCCTTAACATGGTGAGATTTACCGTTATTTAAATCATTAAATAAAGTTAACTTATATTTTTTGCCTCGAGCAGGTGTCACTGACGTTACCGATATTTTGTGACTCCTAAAATTTTAAGTGGCACTCGAATTTGGCCATAGACGTGCTCACTTAAAGTTTTTTTACAATGCCAATGATTTTTTGCAATTTTAAGTTTGATTTTTTTTTGCAATTAAACTTTTTGCATATTTTTACAATTGGTTACTAAAATCTTAAAAGAAAAAGTGAAACAAAATTATAATAAAACACAAACAAACAAAAAAAACGCTGCACGAAGTAATTTATTTTTTGTAACACATTTTTTACGAAAAAAAAATCCTATCGCAGCAACGTAAAGTTTTGTGCGTGTTTTGTTATGTTCAAAATTTTTTGACAATCTGCAGAAAAATGATTGCATCGAATATGTTAAATAAACTCCCTGTTAATTTTTGGAAAAATGTTTAGAATCATTAAAACCACAGTAAAAGAAAACTAGCCTTGACTAACGCAGGCAAGCCATTTTAAAGTTGGAATCGGGCCAGTTTCCTCGCCAATACTGATTGCAAATATTCGAACCTACAAAAAACCACAAAAAACACTAACATACTACATATTGGAAGGAATACATACTGCAGTTGGTTGGTCTGCCTTGGTAATACAATGCATTGTGTAGAGTTTCATACAATTGTATAACCTTTGCTTAAAAATGATGATGATACTACTTTTTTAAACAAAGAATATTTTATTGATGTTACGTAAAATTTGGTGTAAAGTTTTCTAATGTTTTTTTTCTCAAATTTTGACGTTTAAATAAATTGATTGCAAAGGAAGGGTAGATAATAGTATCTAGAAATCTAGGTTTTTAGAATAATACCTCTGTTAAGTTAGATGTCAGCAGAATTTGGATGGGAAGCAATTAGGAACATACATGGGCACGGGGGGGGTTGGGGGGGGGGTTAACCCCCCAAATTCTGAGAAGTGGGGTTTAACCCCCCCCCACTCAGAAGTGGGGGGGGGAGAAAAAGTTAACCCCCCCAATTTTGGAAAAATGAAGAAAAAAAATGTCTTTAAAATGACTTCTAACTGCCTCCAAACTTAAGTTTTGAGGTCAAAATGAATGTTTTAAGCAATAAAAAGCTCAAAAATGCAATAAAAAGGGCTTTTTGACCTAAAATTAGTGTTTTTAACCTATTTTTCCTTCAAAATCGAAAAACGATATGGGTAAAATGCACTCCAGAAAAAAAACGATATGGGTATTTTGCGTTTCTCGGATTTTAACCCCCCCCCCCCTAATTTAGGGTTTAACTCCCCCCACTCCGGACCAACTTGCCCATGTATGATTAGGAAAGTGGTGTTTTGTGAATAAAAAAGTTGTTTTGCAACTTTATGGAAGAAAACTGATCGTAGAACGTTTAAGAAAACTTTCATTTTGTTGAAGAATATGATTATATATATTTTAATTAGCCAAGTGTTTTTATGCCCCTTTTCAATGGTTTGACATTAGTCCCAGGTTTTTTTATAATTATGCTTTATTTAGCATTGTCTAATAATGTTTGTACTTTAGTCGATTTGTACTATTTTTAATAAAGGTGCAAATTTGTGTACCGAAACGTCGAAATAAAAGGTTTTTCTGAAAACCATACCCATTTAGTATCATAATTATTAGTAAAATTAAGAAAGAATTTGTTAAACGAAATGAGACGAAAAACGATTTTCAGTTTTTAAACCTTACTGCTCGCTTCAGCTTTAGATATTTTTACATTCAGGATTATCCAAAATGTTTTTGACTTGATTTTTTATGTGGTTTTTATGCTGGCTTAAAGGTGCGATGCGGAGTCAAACTTTTGCCTTTGATTTTGATAATTTTTTGTGAAAACCTTATACCCCTGTCCCCAATATTCCACAAAAATTTTTTCAACAAAATATCTGCAGTGAATCATGAGTTATGACCCCCCAAATATGGCATTTTTCGACAATTCTGTACGTGACAAATTGCTCAATGGGTACAATGGGATTTACGTTACAAATTATGCACCCAAAGAAAGCGGCTACTTTCTATTCTGATTTGATACCTTGATCGTTAAGATTGGTGCAGTATTTGTCAAAATATTGCGTTTCGCGTACAAAAAACCTGCGATTTTTTTCGTTAAAAACATCAAACGACTTCGTGTTTTTAACAAAAAAATCGCGGGTTTTTTGTATGGAAAACGCAATATTTTGACAAATACTGCGTCAATCTTAACGATCAAGGTATCAAATCAGAGTAGAAAGTACCCGCTTTCTTAGAGTGCATAATTTGTAACGTAAATCGTAATACCCATTGAGCAATTTGTCACGTACAGAATTTTCGAAAAATGCCATTTTTTTTGGGGGGGGGAGTCATAACTCCTAACTCACTGCAGATATTTTGTGGAAAAAAAGTTTGACTCCGCACCGCACCTTTACGGAAATATTTTCATGTTTAATATTAAAATAAAAAAAGAAATAAGACGTACGGTAACATTGCGAGTTCCGTTTTCGTTTATTGGAATGTATTTGTCAACGATGTCTTCCTGAGATCCCTCCACCCCATCGGAAATGAGAATCATAAGCTGATGACCTCCGGATCCGAAATTGTCTTCGCTTCGATTTTCCACAAGACCTTTGTGCTAAAAAAATTGTTACGGAGGGAACTTAAAAGCAGTATTGAAAAAGAATTCATACAAGACAAGCCACCAGGGGCGAGTCCACTAAAAGCGAGCTTAGAACGTGCCAAGATATCCTGGGGTTGAAACGACGTGCTATTTGAGCACCCAAATGCTCGAAGTAATTTACGAAATAAATTTATAAACAAAAAAATAAAATAAACTGTATATGTTAATAAATGTATTCTATATATAGAAACACAACTATAAGCTAAACGGGATATTATTAAAATATAGGTAATCAGTGATTATAAACTAATTTAATTTAAACTGTAATTTTAATAAAACCTGTACACTATACTGTAATGTAGGCCGAAGCCTATGGGGTTTTGTTGGCACGCAACCACGTGCCAACAAACTTCAGGCTAAACAAGCACAACTTTCAACAAAATAAAAGGGCGCTTTTAGCACCTAATTGTTTAGATCGGTTTAACACCATAATAATTTAGCATCACAAAATAGATTAATAAAATAAAGTTTAAAAAAAGTGCAAATTGCATATAAAAAAGGTATTAAATTTATTTTAAAATAGACATTTTTAGTTCAATTCATTTTTTAACTTTACTTCCCAAGAAATATTTTCAAATTTTTTTCTGCAACGTGTTTTTACGCTGAAAATCTTTATTTCAACAAGAGTTGATCGAAAAAGCTCCGCCCATCAACTTTAATTGGTTCTTCAAAAAAATTCCGCCAATGATATTAAAAGTCTCTAGTTGGGCGCTATTTAAACACCAGGCTATCTTGGCTTTAATTGGTTGGTTCTTCAAAAAATTCCGCCAATGATATTAAAAGTCTCTAGTTGGGCGCTATTTAAACACCAGGCTATCTTGTATTTACAAATAAATTGCAATAAGATATGCAAACCAACAAAATAATTGCGATAGGTCAAAATTTGGTTGGGTTTAACATACTAGAGTCATGATATCTCCAAAAGGTTTTTCCAGTACACATATTTAACAAGAAAAAAGATAAAAACGACAGTTTAAAAAATATAGTAACCTTATTGATAAAATTTAATTGACCAAAGTCAAATAAGGAATAATTTGCATACGGTTTGGTTGAAAAATCGTAACTGTCAATGCATATAGGAGTGCGAGTCAGGAGGCGTATAAAATTATCGCACGAAACGCCAAGAGCTGTCGATTGGATGGATCACAGGATTATATTTAGTTCCTTTGATCTATCTGATTTGGCTATGCTCTTCTACTTAGCAAGTACTAGTATTCTGGATTTCAACACCACGCTTTGTACATATGGTTGTACAAAAGTTCTTGCTGTTCTGTTTGCTTACAAGCTTAGCATATAATAATTGCTAAATCTGAAGCAATCAGTGGCTAAGGGCTTAATTCTACTATCGTGGTCAAGAACAAATGGTTTGGATATGGTTTGGTTAGCATGATATATTAAACTGTGCTCAAACATACCATATTCCATTCTTGATGTTCTAAATGAAGAAGAAAATAACAACAATGTATTTATTTTAGGTTTTCAGATACTTGAACAAACGGATGTGAATATATTCAGACAATGCACTTAAAATTTTAAGTGTGCATTGCTTTATATATTTCGCCTTAGGTTCAAAAAGTACGGAACAATAATATGGCCTACAAAAACCAAACTCTGGTTTAATAAGGGGGAAATTATAAAAACGCAAATATATTAAATTTAACACAAATAGTTTAACACATAGTTAAAACAATTTTAATTTTTTCATAAAGTAATAAAGTAAGGCAGTTTAAAATAGTTCAACAGAAAAAACACAATATAAATCTTTTTGTTAGAAATCCGCATAAAAACTGCTGAACGTATATTTTCTGAAATAAACATCATACGGAACGACCAATCAGCTGCGTGCCAACCATGCTTATGCAAATTACTTCTTATGTGATTTTGGTTGATTGGAGCCAAAATAATAAATTTGAATTTTAAACTAACGTCAGGCGTTGCTACGCCTAAACCAAAAATGACTAACTTTTTTCCAAAAATACGGAACAGGAACCGGGACCGGAATTCCAAATTTTGCCCGGAACATCCGGAACCCGGAACCGGAACTGCCTATTAAATTGCGAAATCCCCGGAACACCGTGACCGGAACCAGAACCAAAATTGAGATTTTCCAAAAATCTGGAACGGAACCGAAACCGGAACTGAGATTCTCCAAAAATCCGGAACAGGAACTGGAACCGAAATTCCAAATTTTGCCCAGAAAATCCAGAACCCGGAACTGGAACTGCTCATCACTACAGCTTACAGTATCTCTGTGTAACAAAATAAAAAGAGTCACAGTTAAGAGTATTTTATGACGCTTTCGACCCATTATTTCATACTAGCGACAAATCGTTTTTTGAAATTTTAAACATGTTTCGAAGAAGCTTAGCTCAAAAAATAAATAACAATTTTTCTTACTTATATTTAATAATTTAGCATAACACTATAGGCAGCTCCAACCAAAACTATGCTAATGGCAAGCTATCGAGTTGGCAAGCTTTTGCTTTCGAGTTTGCTATTAAATTAGCAGTTCTGGTGCCGAGTCCAGTATAAACCAATGGTTTACCTTAACTGTCTGCACGTCTACAGGGTTAATATTTGAGCATTTTTGCATTTTCTACGCTGATTGGTGAATAGCTTAGTTCAGCGAAACAGGCTTGGGCCTTTTAGTGGGCAAGCCTATGAGTTTTTAAATTTGAGTTTAGGCCTCAACTTTAAAGTATTTTTAGACTGTTTTTAATATTGTTTTAATGTTTTTTTAGCATCTACTTGCCCAGCTAGATAAGAAAGCACCGCTGAACAAAGCAAATTTTACCAAGGCATTAGAATTCAGCTTTAAAATATTTGAAAAGGTAAGTTTTTAAATTACTTAAAAACAGCAAATTTAATGTAATAATTGAAAATTTAGCGTTAGTACAATTTTCATATAATAAAACATATATTCGTCTTAAATTAAAAACATTAAAATCTTAAGTATAAAACTAAACAAATGAATACATTGCTTCATGATCGATAAACCGGCTAGATTTTACAAATCTACATGTACTGTAAAAATAAATTATTTATAATTCTATAATCAGTTACTGATTTGTGATTAGTGACTTTAAATAATAACGCTAATTAAAATACCTTTGATTTGTTTTCAAGTGCTATTAAAATTTTAAATTAGAACGGTATACAAATAAATTGTGTGGCGAACTTTAAAACCCATAAAAACATAGGTTATCTTTGTAAGCTATGTGTGATTAAGTACTTTTAATAAGAATGCTAGGTAATTCAAATATTTTTGAAGTGTAACTTAGTTGCAAACTAATATAAATATTTTGAAACAATTTTTTTAAAATTACCAAAATACTTGACTCTCTAATTTTTTTGTTATGATTATTTTTCAATTTTTGGAGAAAAGTGAGTCATTTTTGGTTTAGGCGTAGCAACGCCTGACGTTAGTTTAAAATTCAAATTTA
Source organism: Microlaimidae sp. YZB2_3 (assembly GCA_030248175.1). Lineage (NCBI taxonomy): Eukaryota > Metazoa > Nematoda > Chromadorea > Desmodorida > Microlaimidae > Microlaimidae sp. YZB2_3. The sequence goes on along the minus strand of JASAMX010035087.1, from coordinate 7,218 downwards.
TTGTTTTGGCTCCAATCAACCAAAATCACATAAGAAGTAATTTGCATAAGCATGGTTGGCACGCAGCTGATTGGTCGTTCCGTATGATGTTTATTTCAGCAAATATACGTTCAGCAGTTTTTATGCGGATTTCCAACAAAAAGATTTATATTGTGTTTTTTCTGTTGAACTATTTTAAACTGCCTTACTTTATTATTTTGTGAAAAAATTAAAATTGTTTTAACTATGTGTTAAACTATTTGTGTTAAATTTAATATATTTGCGTTTTTATAATTTCCCTCTTATTAAACCAGAGTTTGGTTTTTGTAGGCCATATTATTGTTCCGTACTTTTTGAACCTAAGGCGAAATATATAAAGCAATGCACACTTAAAATCAAGTGCATTGTCTGAATATATTCAGATCCTTTTGTATTTGTTCAAGTATCTGAAAACCTAAAATAAATACATTGTTGTTATTTTCTTCTTTCATTTAGAACATCAAGAATGGAATATGGTATGTTTGAGCACAGTTTAATATATCATGCTAACCAAACCATATCCAAACCATTTGTTCTTGACCACGATAGTAGAATTAAGCCCTTAGCCACTGATTGCTTCAGATTTAGCAATTATTATATGCTAAGCTTGTAAGCAAACAGAACAGCAAGAACTTTTGTACAACCATATGTACAAAGCGTGGTGTTGAAATACAGAATACTAGTACTTGCTAAGTAGAAGAGCATAGCCAAATCAGATAGATCAAAGGAACTAAATATAATCCTGTGATCCATCCAATCGACAGCTTTTGGCGTTTCGTGCGATAATTTTATACGCCTCCTGACTCGCACTCCTATATGCATTGACAGTTACGATTTTTCAACCAAACCGTATGCAAATTATTCCTTATTTGACTTTGGTCAATTAAATTTTATCAATAAGGTTACTATATTTTTTAAACTGTCGTTTTTTTTTCTCGTTAAATATGTGTACTGGAAAAACCTTTTGGAGATATCATGACTTTAGTATGTTAAACCCAACCAAATTTTGACCTATCGCAATTATTTTGTTGGTTTGCATATCTTATTGCAATTTATTTGTAAATACAAGATAGCCTGGTGTTTAAATAGCGCCCAACTAGAGACTTTTAATATCATTGGCGGAATTTTTTGAAGAACCAACCAATTAAAGCCAAGATAGCCTGGTGTTTAAATAGCGCCCAACTAGAGACTTTTAATATCATTGGCGGAATTTTTTTGAAGAACCAATTAAAGTTGATGGGCGGAGCTTTTTCGATCAACTCTTGTTGAAATAAAGATTTTCAGCGTAAAAAAACGTTGCAGAAAAAAATTTGAAAATATTTCTTGGGAAGTAAAGTTAAAAAATGAATTGAACTAAAAATGTCTATTTTAAAACAAATTTAATACCTTTTTTATATGCAATTTGCACTTTTTTTAAACTTTATTTTATTAATCTATTTTGTGATGCTAAATTATTATGGTGTTAAACCGATCTAAACAATTAGGTGCTAAAAGCGCCCTTTTATTTTGTTGAAAGTTGTGCTTGTTTAGCCTGAAGTTTGTTGGCACGTGGTTGCGTGCCAACAAAACCCCAGACTTCGGCCTACATTACAGTATAGTGTACAGGTTTTATTAAAATTACAGTTTAAATTAAATTAGTTTATAATCACTGATTACCTATATTTTAATAATATCCCGTTTAGCTTATAGTTGTGTTTCTATATATAGAATACATTTATTAACATATACAGTTTATTTTATTTTTTTTGTTTATAAATTTATTTCGTAAATTACTTCGAGCATTTGGGTGCTCAAATAGCAGGTTGTTTCAACCCCAGGCTATCTTGGCACGTTCTAAGCTCGCTTGTAGTGGACTCGCCCCTGGTGGCTTGTCTTGTATGAATTCTTTTTCAATACTGCTTTTAAGTTCCCTCCGTAACAATTTTTTTAGCACAAAGGTCTTGTGGAAAATCGAAGCGAAGACAATTTCGGATCCGGAGGTCATCAGCTTATGATTCTCATTTCCGATGGGGTGGAGGGATCTCAGGAAGACATCGTGGACAAATACATTCCAATAAACGAAAACGGAACTCGCAATGTTACCGTACGTCTTATTTCTTTTTTTATTTTAATATTAAACATGAAAATATTTCCGTAAAGGTGCGGTGCGGAGTCAAACTTTTTTTCCACAAAATATCTGCAGTGAGTTAGGAGTTATGACTCCCCCCCCCCCCAAAAAAAATGGCATTTTTCGAAAATTCTGTACGTAACAAATTGCTCAATGGGTATAAGAATTTATGTTACAAATTATGCACTCAAAGAAAGTGGCTACTTTCTACTCTGATTTGATACCTTGATCGTTAAGATTGATGCAGTATTTGTCAAAATATTGCGTTTCCCATTCAAAAAACCCGCGATTTTTTTGTTAAAAACACGAAGTCGTTTTATGTTTTTAACGAAAAAAATCGCAGGTTTTTTTGTACGCGAAACGCAATATTTTGACAAATACTGCACCAATCTTAACGATCAAGGTATCAAATCAGAATAGTAAGTAGCCGCTTTCTTTGGGTGCATAATTTGTAACGTAAATCCCATTGCACCCATTGAGCGATTTGTCACGTACAGAATTGTCGAAAAATGCCATATTTGGGGGGGTCATAACTCATGATTCACTGCAGATATTTTGTTGAAAAAATTTTTGTAGAATATTGGGGGGAGGGGTAAGGTTTTGACAAAAAATTATCAAAATCGAAGGCAAAAAGTTTGGTTCCGTACCGCACTTTTAAGCCAGCATAAAAACCGCATAAAAAGCAAGTCAAAAACATTTTGGATAATTTTGAATGTAAAAATATCTAAAGCTGAAGCGAGCAGTAAGGTTTAAAAACTGAAAATCGTTTTTCGTTTCATTTCGTTTAACAAATTCTTTCTAAATTTTACTAATAGTTATGATACTAAATGGGTATGGTTTTCAGAAAAACGTTTTATTTCGACGTTTCGGTACACAAACTTGCACCTTTATTAAGAATAGTACAAATCAAGTAAAGTACAAACATTATTAGACAATGCTAAATAAAGTATAATTATAAAAAAAGCTGGGACTAATGTCAAACCATTGAAAAGGGGCATAAAAACACTTGGCTAATTAAAATATATATAATCATATTCTTCAACAAAATGAAAGTTTTCTTAAACGTTTTACGATCAGTTTTCTTCCATGAAGTTGCAAAACAACTTCTTTATTCACAAAACACAACTTTCCTACTCATACATGGGCAAGTTGGTCCGGAGTGGGGGGGGGTTAAACCCTAAATTAGGGGGGGGGGTTAAAATCCGAGAAACGCAAAATACCCATATCGTTTTTTTTTCTGGAGTGCATTTTACCCATATCGTTTTTCGATTTTGAAGGAAAAATAGGTTAAAAACACTAATTTTAGGTCAAAAAGCCCTTTTTATTGCATTTTTGAGCTTTTTATTGCTTAAAACATTCATTTTGACCTCAAAACTTAAGTTTGGAGGCAGTTAGAAGTCATTTTAAAGACATTTTTTTTCTTCATTTTTCCAAAATTGGGGGGGGGGTAACTTTTTCTCCCCCCCCCCCCACTTCTGAGTGGGGGGGGGTTAAACCCCACTTCTCAGAATTTGGGGGGGTTAACCCCCCCAACCCCCCCCCCCGTGCCCATGTATGTTCCTAATTGCTTCCCATCCAAATTCTGCTGACATCTAACTTAACAGAGGTATTATTCTAAAAACCTAGATTTCTAGATACTATTATCTACCCTTCCTTTGCAATCAATTTATTTAAACGTCAAAATTTGAGAAAAAAACATTAGAAAACTTTACACCAAATTTTACATAACATCAATAAAATATTCTTTGTTTAAAAAAGTAGTATCATCATCATTTTTAAGCAAAGGTTATACAATTGTATGAAACTCTACACAATGCATTGTATTACCAAGGCAGACCAACCAACTGCAGTATGTATTCCTTCCAATATGTAGTATGTTAGTGTTTTTTGTGGTTTTTTATAGGTTCGAATATTTGCAATCAGTATTGGCGAGGAAACTGGCCCGATTCCAACTTTAAAATGGCTTGCCTGCGTTAGTCAAGGCTAGTTTTCTTTTACTGTGGTTTTAATGATTCTAAACATTTTTCCAAAAATTAACAGGGAGTTTATTTAACATATTCGATGCAATCATTTTTCTGCAGATTGTCAAAAAATTTTGAACATAACAAAACACGCACAAAACTTTACGTTGCTGCGATAGGATTTTTCTTAAAAAATGTGTTACAAAAAATAAATTACTTCGTGCAGCTATTTTTTTGTTTGTTTGTGTTTTATTATAATTTTGTTTCACTTTTTCTTTTAAGATTTTAGTAACCAATTGTAAAAATATGCAAAAAGTTTAAATTTCCAAAAAAAATCAAACTTAAAATTGCAAAAATTGGTTGGCATTGTAAAAAAACTTTAAGTGAGCACGTTATATCGCCAAATTCGAGATCCGTTACTTAAAATTTTAGGATTCACAAAACTATCGGTAACACTTCACAAATATCACCTGATCGAGGCAAAAAATATAAGTTAACTTTATTTAATGATTTAAATAACGGTAAATCTCACCATGTTAAGGAAAATTTTTTGTAAAAAAAAATACACTTAAACCAAATTTACAATTCCTCAATACTATTATATTTTATAGAACTGTTTAAGAGTTATTTTAAAATATTGCACCATTTTGCAACATGTTTAAACCACTGTATTAGGTGATATACTACATTTTTTATGTAGCTTTCCCGGCATTATTTTGTTATGCGTTTTGTAGGAAATCACACCGAGATCAAAACGTTACCGGAAATAAAAGGGAAAGCTAGGAAAGTTCGTTTCTGGCCGAAAGTTGCCTAAAGAGCAAAACCTTCGGCGACACCAGAAAAAAAAACTCGTCGGGACCCTATATGGATGCGCGAGTATGTTGTGGGCTTTAAGTGAGGGGCAGTTCGATTCCGAGTTTTTCAATGTTTTTTCGGGCAAATTTTGGAATTCTGCTAAAAAAAAAAAAATGTTTGAAAAATTTTCAATTTTTTTAGCTGATTTGCCGGAAAAGAAAGCACTGGGTTTCGCACCGGTTTAATAGGTTTTTGCCAGAAAAATGTTTGTTTGGGCGAAATTTGAAATTCAGTTCCGGCAATTTGCCGGAGTTTAAAAATGTTCAATTTTCCCGGGAAATTTCCCGATTTGCCGGATTTTTCAAAATCTCAATTCCTCGGTTTCTATTCCGGATTTTTGGAAAATCTCAATTCTGCAGGTTCCGGTTTCCGGGGGTTTTCCGGTCCCTCCCGTGGCTAAAACCTGTATACATTGATTGTAAATTCATTTATTGATTGGTTCAGATTTGTATCGCCAAATTCGTGAGAGCATTTGGTGTTTGGAATATTTTAGCCGTGGTTGAGCAGTTTGTCAAATAACCCACCCTCCCCCTTGAACCAAAGAAACATTTAAAAATCTTCACCCCCCGCCCCCCGACATCCCCCACCCTAGACAGGCCAAGAGTCGCTACAACTACCGTCGGTTACTACGGCAAAATAAGCCACAGTCAATAAAAAATATGATTGTGACTTATTTTGTTTTATAGGCTCCTTTTTTTTTAATTTTAAAATGAGTCAAAGTCGCATATTTTTTTTATCAATCGCGGCTCCACATTTTTCCGTAGGAGCGGCGATATCGTCGTTACCATGGCAAAATAAGCCATATTTCGTATAAAATATATGCGACTGTGACTCATTTTTGATTTCAAACTTTAGGATATTTTACATAATAAGTCGGTGTGACGTGTATTTAATAATGACATGGCTCATTTTGCCATAGTAAAATGACCATATCGTCATTACTATGGCAAAATGAGCCATATTTCGTATCAAAATACTATGCAATATTAACTCATTTTGATTTCAAACGACGATATTACATAATAAATACAGTAACATATATTTAATAATGACAGTGGCTCATTTTGCCGTAATAAACAATATGCGATTGGCAACTGACAGGTAAATTAAAAACAATCAATGAAATATGAAAAAATAAAGTAAAGGTAAACTGAACGTGACTGCAACAGTTGTTTAAAAGTGCGGTGCGCAGTGAAACTTTTTCTTTAGATTTTGATTTTTTTTGTGAAAACCTTACCCCTACCCCCAATAGCCCATAAATTTTTTCATCTAAATATTACTAGTGGTTTATGAGATAATGACCCCCCAAAATTGCTTTTTTCAACAGTTCTGTACGCGAAAAACTGCTTAATGGGTATAAAAATTTAAGGTACAAAATATGCACTGCAAGAAAAGCGGCTACTTTGTACTTTTATTTAATATCTTGGTTGTTAAGATTGCAGCAGTATTTGTCGAGATATTGCGTTTCTTGTATAACAAACACTCGATTTTTTTTTGTTAAAAACACCAAACGACGGCAGTGATTTGATTAAGTTTGCCCAACATTATTGCCTACACTTTGTATTTTTAGTGAAAAAATCGTGGGTTTTTCCTACGGGAAAGGCAATATCTGGAGAAATACTGCTCCAAACTTAACAATTAAGGTATCAAATTAAAATAGAAAGTAGCTGCTTTCTTTGAGTGCATATTTTGTAACTTAAATTTTTATACCCAGTGAGCGATCTTTCCTGTGCAGAATTGTCGAAAAAAATGTCATTTTTCCTGAACCACTGGAGATATAAGATTTGGTTCTGTAACTATTAATTAATTCCATGTTTGAACAGATTTTTTTTAGTCATATTTTTTAAATTTTTTTATTAGTGGGTATTATTCAAAATCTGAAAGTAATGCCCAGAAATACTGAACGTATTAAACGATCAGACGTACTTATCATACTAAACGACCAATTAGCTGCGAAACTACCGATGGCCGTATGCAAAATTATTTCTTACGTGAGATTCATCAATTACGGAAAATTTCCCAATGCTAATTGTTATTTGTTAAATTTATGTAAAATTCCGGCCAACTGTTTAACTCCCAAAAAAGTATCTTTTGAAATAAATGAAAAGAAAGCTGTAACTTCACTAAAACCACAAACGTTAATTCTTATTATTTTTATTTTTTTAACAAATTTATTTTATCAAATTGATTTATAAGGAACCTTTTTTTTTTTTGTAAATTATAGATATATGTTAGTTAATTGGTCAGTTAGTTTAAATAAAAGAGTAACCAAAATAC